>PVLA01011099.1:42888-56479 GCA_004027455.1 Hydrochoerus hydrochaeris
TCGGCAGAGGGAGCAGTGGGGTTCCAGGGCCGCTCAGCAGGTGGCGCTGTGGCGCTGTGACCCTGAGCCTGAGGCGCTGCAGTAGCAGCCGGGCGATGTTGGAAGGGCGGATTCCTGGCGGGCATCCCCAGAGGCTCGGGGTGGAAGTTACTGGGAAACTGGGTCTGATAATCGCCCCGGAGAATTCTCCAGTTCCCCCCGGAAGTGAGAGTTTGTGTCCGGGAGGAGGCTGGAGGGAGGCCCCGGCCAGGAGCTGTGGGCCGCATTGATAACAGTTTTGTAGGCATCTGGGGCCCAATGTGGTAGCCGGTGTCTGGCAAATGTGACTCTCTTTTCTTATTTTTTTTTTTCTTGCGCGGGCGATGGAACTCACGCACTTGCCAGGCAGGCGCTTACGCTGCTGAGCTAAACCCCCAGGCCCGTGATTCTCTTTTGGTACCTTATATCTTACCTTGGAATCCACCTAACACTCAGGCAGAGAGCAGAGTAGTGGTTTTCTGCTGTCCCCTGGGCTCCACAGAAAAGGTATTCTCAGTCACTGGCCATCTCAGAAGAAATGCCCCTCCTTACTTTGTTAGGAAACATTTGAAACAGTCAGAAATTTTACAGTGAACATACAAGTTATTTTACAGCGAACATTCACGGGCCATAGCTGGAATGTATAGTTAATGGGTGGTTGTAGTTTTGTTGGGAGTGGCTGAGCTAGTGATCACAGGTGTGGAGCCTAAAGCATGTAGAATCCAAAGAACGCCCTAAGTTCATAAGGCAAACAGGTGCTCCAGTCGAGAGAACACCAAAGCCTTAGGGTACCATGGGGGCAGATGGCTAGATGACGGGGTATCACCTAAGTTTAAGCTGCTAGATGTATAAATCAAGGACTGCATTGGATGAGCAGCGCCTTCCTTCCCCTCTGCAGGGAGGGCTTCATCTGATCTCAGCTTTCTGTTTCTTGCCCTTATTTCTTCACCTTCTGCCCTCTTTCAGGGTCCTCACACAAGTAAGTTTGAGAGCACATGGGGCAGTGGTGGTGCTTTCTCACGTTTCTGTTAACCCACCTGCCCTCTTCTGTTTCTGCAAGACAAAGTTAGGTGTATGTCTCCTCCCTGAAATACTCAAGCATGTACCCCATCAACTAGAGTCTCAGAATTCTGTCTTATTGACTTGTAAGTAACGGAAATCCTGGGTATTTGAAACTGCATATAACATGCAGAGTTTTGGTAGATTTCCCTAGGATGGGACTCTGAGATGTGCTATAGGGTTTTAAAAAAAACCAAAGAAACTCTGTATGATGATAGGCTCACCCTAAGAGCACAGGCATGGAATATCTAGATGATACTTCAAGGAACAAAATTCTATTAAGAGGGACCAAAAGGAGTGATCCCAAGCCCAGTAGCCTCAGCAGATAGATGATGTTGGTATGAACTGAAGTCACTCTTCATCCCACATGCTGTCTGTGTCAGGTCTTTAAAGTATAAAGTTGCTCTGTTTGAATCTGCTAGCGTGGTGTGTGATTTCTCAGCCTTAGGGGATTGGGGCTGCATAGCACTGCTGTCCAGCTCACAGTGCTGATGAATAGAATTCTCAGCTTTGAGTCCCTTGGTCTAGGAATTTTCTTCCATAACTCCAAACCCCAAACCCTAAACCCTCACCCTATTCATTTGTCTGAAACAGAGAGGAAATGGGCCCTGAAAAAATGCATCTCCATTGTCAAAAACACTGTTTTGCATGTAGGATTATGTTTTTACTTCTAGTGTATGCGCATAAGGAAGCAGGTATTTTCAAAGCTTGTCATGGTGGCATGTACCTATAATTCCCATATTCAAGAGACAAAGACAGGAAGATTGCTGTGAGTTGAAGACCAGCTTGAGCTATACAATGAGACCCTGTCTCCAAAGACATTAAATTAAAAGAAAGGGCGTTTTGTGTTGTTGTCTCTGTTTTGAGTGTGGAAAGCACTATGAGGAGGAGGCATGCAAGGGGAGCTCTGCAGGGGACTGTCTTACAAGGGACAAGAAAGGGAAACCAGTCCAGTGGTTGTGGCATGTGGCCTTGTATTCCCATGAGGAAACTTTGGAAAGAGTTTGCCCAAATTGGAATTGTGCTAAGACCTTCAGCGACCTGCATGAGGGGTGTGGCCAAGAATGAAATAAAAGATAAAATTAGGAATGCATAAGGGGAGACTGTGAGGTCAGTGCCTCAGGAGCGGCAGAGGCGAGGACTTTCTAAGCGTGCCACTATTTACTGAACATATGTACACATTTTTAGAAGGGGCAGTGAGTCAGGGAACAGCAGTGACACTTATGCTGGGCTATTGGTGAGGGTGGGTTGGCATTAGAATGAGGAACAGGTTTAGCAAAAGAAGTTTATATCCTTTCCTACACCTGAGTACTTGCCATCCCTGTATTTTCCTCAGCAGATCTTATGCTGCCTTGGGAGTGCCAGGGCTTCAGGGACCAATGAGGCCTTAACTTTATCTTGATGAGAAAGCAAAATTTTTCCACATTCCAGCTGGCTCACGAGGTAGGGCAAGTGCTGCCTGGGGTGGACCCTAGCCACAATTTATAATTTGTGAACCTCAACAGTTCTGCCTTTCATTTATTTGATTACAGAATTTGAATGAGTGTGAGCTGTGGCTACAGAGCCTTTAGATGTTGGTAGGTTTGAGTTTCTGTGTTGCAGACTAAGAAAAAAGCAGAAGACAGAAACAAAATCATTATGAGTATAGTAATGTAAATGTTGGGAGCCATTGAAGCTGAAAAGTGACCACATGTGCAAAGCTGGGGATAGTGCTATCCCAGAAACAAAGACTGCCTGGAGTAAACCAGGTGAAAAAGCTGCTTCAGTCCAGAAAAACACCAAGCCCCTAGACTTTATCCCTAGACAATCCAAGCAGTGGGTTGCTAGGCAGAGAGGTACCACTTGACATTGTGTTGCCAAACTATATAAAAAAAGGCCCTTATAGTTAGGGGAATAGTTCCTTTCCTCCCATCAGGAGGATAAGGGCTCTACCTGATGCCAGTTTTGTCTCTATTTTCTCATCCTCTTCTGGTGATCCTTCACCCCAAGAGCCTCAAGGACCATGTGAGTCATGGCAACATAAAACTGAAGTGGGGCTTGAGATACTTAACAGGATTTAGCTGATTGAGGCCATTAGAAATTTTATATCAATCTTTTTTTTACAGTTTTTTTTAATTTAAAGAGAAAAGCATGTACAGGGTAGAGATAATACAGAATTTTAAAAAAAAAGATAAACAATAAGAAATCACTAGTTGATAAATTACATATTTTCCTTGTAGAAAAAGTTGTTCAAGTTAACAAAATTAAAGCATACAAAGTAGATATTCAAACAGTGAGAGTGAACAGCTATGCATGCATGTATCTCTACATGTATTTCTATCCTTTCTGTATTAGAGGGAAAAACAAAACTTAGCAAGACAAAACAAAACAAATTCCTATAAAAACATGAAACCAAGAAGTTGTATAAAACCACAGTACAAGGTGATCTACAATGATTACTGTGTTGTTTCTTATTATCTTCAATAGAATTGTCTTTCTCATCAGGCATAATTGAATATAGCAGTATAATTGAATATAGCCGTACATAACAATATTAGTAAAAATAAAACATTGTAGACAGTATAAAACTTCAAAGGCAGTTAATAATCAAACCAGAGTGGGTGTCCTAATGAGTCTTGTCATCTTAAGTGCAGTTGCCTATACTCTCAGACTTGATACTATCAATCATAACAGCTTTGAATAAAATCAAAACTATCAATACAAAACAGTGATCCAACAAACCAGATTTGATTACAATCAGTCAGTAGTATAATTTAATATACCAGTACATAACAATATTAGTAAAAATAAAACATTATAGGCAGTATAAAACATCAAAGGCAGGTAATAATCAAACCAGAGTGGATATTCTAGTGGATCTTGTCATCTTAAGTGCAGTTGCCTATACTCTCAGACTTGATACTATCAATCATAACAGCTTTGAATAAAATCTATCAATACAAAACAGCAATCTAACAACGACATTCGATTACAATCAGTTATGGTAAAACAGTGTAGGTTTTACAGAGCTTCAGATTAAGTTAATAGGAAATTAAGGATGATTACCGTACTATGTCTTGTTATTTTCAGGATTACTGTCTGTGCCCTCAAATCTAGTACAGGTAGAATGACTGGAACAGAATATAATCCATCTAAGCAGAGTAGTGTGAGTAATGTGGGTGTTAAATCCTGGTGCACTATTAACAATATGGTGTATCAAGGCCATCTATGTTAGAGATTCTAGTTGTCCTTCTTTGCCTCATTTCAAGCTGGCTATTTTTCTGCCTTTGTTTAGTTTTCTCCTTCATTCTACTACCTGCCTCGCTCATTGAGGCCTTTCTGCCACTGTTCCTAAAATCCTGGTATTTTTTTTCTCTCTCTCTAGAGTGTCCTTCAGTATTCTCTGTAGGGTTGGATTGGTGGTCACAAACTCCCCCAGTTCCTCTTTGTCATGGAAGCATCTTGTTTCTCCATTAATTTCTAGTGACAGTTTTGCAGGGTACATCAATCTGGGCTGGAGATTATTTTCTTTCAGGGTTTGGAAGACTTTGCTCCAAGCTCTTCTTGATCTGATGGTCTGTGTTGAGAAGTCAGCTGTGATCCTGATGGGCTTACCTTTATAGGTAATCTGTTTTTGTTTCTCTGAAGGCTTTTAATGTTCTGTTTTTATATTGAATTTCTGGTATCTTGATTATTATATGTCTGGGTGTAGATCTGTTTTGGTTGTAGGTGGCTGGAGTTTGGTATGCCTCACATAACCGAATGTCATTTTCTTTTCCATTGCTTGGGAAGTTTTCCTTAATTATTTCCGTGAATAGCCTTTGTAATTCTCCTGTATGAATTCCTGCTTCTTTGTTCACATTTCTTATTCTTAAATTGTAGATTCTCTTGTCATCTTCTAGCTTTTGTATTGTTACTGCCTGTTTCCTTGTTATTTTTAAGAGATCTTTCCTTTCATGATCACACATTGCAAACTTGTCTTCAAGTTTTGATAGTCTGTCCTTAGTTTCTTTTAAGGCGTTTTGCCAGCTTTCAATGGAGTTTTTAATTTCCTGGTAGTCTCTTTGAATCTGCTTCATGTATTCTATATTTTCTTTATATTTTATCGACTGTTTCTCTCCTTTTTTTTGTGTTCCTCCCTTCTTCTGTCTGTATCTTTCTGAGAGATGCTTCCTGAGAGCATTTCTTTTATTACTCTAATTGTATCTTGCTTTACTTGATTTGATATTTCAGTTTTGAGCTCATGTCCAAGGTCCCGAAGATATCTCTCAATGTTCATTGAAGCCATGTCTGATGTTGCATGTTTGCCACCTTCAGACTCCCTTGTTTTTCCCTCCTGGATCAGTGCTCTCAGGGTTCTGGGCTGGGGGCCTCCTCCTGCCTCTCTCTCCTGTCATGGCCCTGGCTTCCTCCACACAGGTTACAGTGCAGGTCCCAGCCCCCTTCTCTGTTGGCCATATTTCCTCCAAAGCATGCTGGAGGACCTCCGCTCTCTCCTGACTGCTCTTGTCACTGAGGTGTAAGCAGCGGTTGTGTATGCCTGCCTCTTGCCACTGGGCCAGCCAAACTTCAGGGGTCTTCACCTGGTTAGTGCGTGCTAGGCACAGGGAATTGAGTTGGGATGGGTCACTGGGTCCCAGCCAGGGGCGTGGCCCAGTCCAAGCAAATCCAACAAATCTGCTCTGGGGAGGGAGCAACCAACTGAAGTCACTGTTGCTCCCAGTTCAGGCTCCTGCCTGATTTCAACATGTTGCCCATTTGGTTGCACCCTTTCCATGTGTGGGAGGTCTCATTCCCAGCACTGACCATGGATTAATGAAGGTCCCTTCACCAGCTCCGTTCTCTGTTGGGCTCAGCAACCCCCGACTTCAGTGCTGCTGTGGTTCCTGTGAGTGGCAGCAGGAACAAGTTTGGGTGGCTCTGCCGCCTGGCGCGGATTCAAGCTGGCACAAATTCAGGCCAGTGCAAACTTGGCAGGTTGCCGCAAAAACGCTGTGTCCCATAATTTTTAGCTGTTTCTGTTGTAGTCCCAATGTATTTGATGGGCTTTTTTACATTTTACTTTCTTCCTGTGTCAAGAGGATCCATCTCCCGCTGTCTGGGTCTCTCCAGGGTGTTTTATTCTGGCATATAAGTTGTTTCTCCTGGGAGAAACTTGTATTTTGTTGCTCACTGATCGGCCATCTTGACTTCTCTCCCTGTATCAATCTTGTATTTATCAAAATTTTGAATTTGTTCTGACAGATTTAATTTTTTATAAAACATCTAGCTCTAGGGTTGCATTTTGATGCATAGCACCATGAATATGATTTTTAATATGTTCTCAGGGGTGAGCAGACTAATTATAGGGTAAGGGTGGTAACCCTTTAGTGACACTTAAGGCCTTGATGTAACTGCACTTTTAATTTGATCTCCCATCTGAAGGACTGTGGTCTCCAGCACACTCATTTATGATTGAAGCTTGGTATTTGTTGTGTGCTGTCTTTGAAGCCTGGTCTGTTGTTTGTCTTTGTCCAGTTATCTATAAAGTGAGCTGTGTGGATGGAGTGAGCAAGGACAACAGAGGAGACAGCCACACTGGAGATCAGCAGTATGAGAGAAACTATTGTAGGAATAATGGGCCAATCAGTTTTTTAGTTCTGGGTACAAAATGATTGACTAGGGGCTATAAAAGATGTGGCATCAGAGTGCAAGACCAAGGTTCAGTTAGATTAACTTGTATCTATACTCCTGGCATATGTCCCAGGACCATTAAACTTTTATCAATTACTTTTCTAGCTTGAGTGTATGTAATAACTTAATGATTTTATACATGTAAGGGAAGTTTTATTTATTTATTTTTTGCATAATAAATGATAACAGCTTTTATTGTGGTGACCCTAAGTGTTAGCTTTAAATTCAGTATCTTGAGCCAAGTCATCATTAGGAGACTGAACTGGAGGTAACGTGAGTTTACAGCTCACTCTCTGATTCAGCAGCCTCAAAGAACTCTTTAAAATTAAAACTTAAACATTGAATTCCTCAGTTACACATTTCCCCTTAAGCCTCTCCAAACCACATTTCCAGGGCTCAAATGTCACATGCGGCCGGCAGTTACCATATTGAACAGTGGAGAAAATTAACAGTTCCATTATTATAGAAAGGACAGTCTGTTGGACAGTCTTGGTTTAGTGGGCTTCTGGAATATGAAAAGACCACCTGTGGAATTTGTTCTGTTTGGGTTTCAGGCTGACAAGAGGAGAGTTCACGAGAACCAGGATTCAGATGACTTTTTCAATTTATGATTCAATCTTGGTCTGGACTACATTTCCCCACTGTGAAATTACCACAGTCAGTTTGGGCTTACTACTGGGGCCTGTGGGAACAGTGCTAATTGCTGCCTCAAACCTAGTCCTTGGCTCAGGCACTCTGAGGCCCTCCTTGCAAACTTCTTATAGGACACAAGTCCCTTTCCCTAAGATGAACAATTCCAACTCCCTCAGACAGAATCCCTACTGTTTTCAACAGAATTTCACGGTTTTCTTCTCAGGATATAAAAGAAACCCTCTGATTAGAATTATTTAGATGGAATGTGTGTATCTGTGGGTAAGATAAAAGGCAAAGTCAGAAAGAGACGAGTCTGGTTAGCCCAATGAAGTACTATTGGTGCAGCTTGTGTTGGCATTTTGGTAGACAGCATTCTGAGTGTTAGGTTTTCAGCATGATAAAGAGTAAAATATAAAGTAAAAATAGCCTTTATTCCAAGGACATGGAGGGAAGTTCATGACTATAGGCAGCCTGGCATTCTCTGACCGGAATGTGGGGTATGGGATGTATATAAACTATGACCGGGGTGGTGCTTAGGGTGGGCATTGATGACGTGCAATGGGCTGATTGGGACCTTTTTGCGCCACGGGGAAAAGAAAAAGGAAAGGGAGAAGTGACCTCAAGATAAACGTCCCTTGGTTCCGCTTCCCACCCTGTAATATCATGTAACTTATTCTAGGGCAAAACTCTTTCCTTCCCGTCTTTTTATTGTAGGAAAAGGGCAAAGTCTATCTCTTACTTACTATTTTCTGCTAAAAGGGGGTGCCGTATTGGGGTTTAGGAAGGTTGATGGGATGATGGTTGATGCTTCTGTAGAAGCTGGTACCAGGTGTTTAGCCAGGACAAATTTATCACTGGAGAATGCCTGCATCTTACACTGGAAAACAAAGAGACAAGGTGCTATGAGGAGGAAGGCCACTGTTATATTTAAGGACCCAGGGGAGGTAGAAGGAAATGTTCCTTTGATTTAAATATGTTGTTTCAGGGCTGGGGATTTAGCTCAGCGGCATAAGCACCTGCCTTGCAAGTAGGCAGTCATGAGTTCGATCCCCGGTACTGCTTAAAAAAAAATGTCATTTCATCAGGACCATGGAGAGGTAGAATTCTGAAAAATGAGTGTGGGGTTGGGGGAGTGAAGTTATGAGAGGTATTTATTTTTTCATCTTAAAGGGTAAAAGTTAAAAGTGTAGGTAGGTAGGGCTTGTCTTTGGTCTAGGAGTTGAGCTGGAAGAATAAGAGGGGTGGGGCGGGCTGTGGCTGTGTCACTGTAAGGAAGATAAAAGCCTAGACCCACTGTAAGGAAGATAAGATCTCACGTTTAACTAAACAGCTGAGAGTAGAGAGAACTAAGACCATTGTTACATAGAACAACATGAAGATGATTTTACGCATGATGTGGGAGTCTGTAGGAAAGACTGTCAAGAGTCCCGCTGTAAAAAAATAATTAACAGAATGTAGGGGGTTAGGAACCAAATTGGATAATAACACGTGACTTAGCATGAGCGTTGTGGCTGTGAGGCCTTGGTGAGATGGAGGCGGGTGGGAGATAGAAGATGAGATGACGACTAAGGATGGTTAAATTCAGGGTTGGGAGGGCACCACTTAGCTTGAGGGATCTGTAACCAGGATGGCAGTCTAGCAACTTTACTGTTGGGGTTGCCAAGAAGACCAGGTAGAGGCCGCTCCACCTTGGTTTTAGTCTTTGGGATGATTTTCTAGAACAGGACTTTAGTAACTACATCAGCAGTCTCCCTGGTTGTGGGAAAGGCTTTTATCCATCCTGAAAAAGTACAAACAAAGATGAGAAGATAATTGAGAGTTATGTGGCTAGGTACATGTGTAAAATCTACCTGCCAGTCCTGACCAGGGGTGTGTCTGCATAATTGATGAGTAGGAAAGGAAGGGGGTGGTATGTGTCTCTGAGGAGAGGTATTACTATACAGATGACAGGTGTAAATTGTTGAGACCTCAGAGTGTCTGGGTCAGTCTCCATACACACAAAAGAATCCTGACAATTAGGGTGGATGGTAAAAAAAGGCATTTTTAAGTTTACGATTGTAAAGTGAGTGGTGGAGGGAGGGATATGAGAGAGCATGGTATAAAGGTTTGGTGCCACTGGGTGGATTGGGGTAATAGCATTATTGATTACCCTGAGGTCCAGCACTAGACGATATCCCAAACTATGGGATCGACCAGAGAAGAAGGAAGAGGAGGGGATGACTTTGTGGTGCACCGTGAGGGTGTTTGGAGGACTAGAGCTGTGGGGAGGGAGAAGGTAAAGGAGAAGTTAAGCTTTTGAAGAAGATCTCTACCTAAAAGGGGTGTGGGACATGTTCTAATTGCTAAGAAGCTATGGGTAAGAAAGAGAGTCTGGAACCTGCATGGAATAGGCCCTGTCTGTAAAGGCTATGTAGATTGCCTGTCAACACCCACTATAGAGACTGAGGAATTAATATAAGAGCCTGAAAACTCAGGAAGAACACTATATATGGCCTCTATGCCCACAAGTACAGAGAATGTCTTACCTGAGACCTCCAGTCCAGTGGGACTTGAGGCTCTGAGAAGGATACATTAATGGGGGGCTGTGGACCCGAAGCCCCATTAGTCTTCAGCAGCAGGTCCGAGTAGATCAGTCAGCTATGAATCCAGCAGTGATGAAATCTCCTATGAGGGCAAGGAGGTAGAGGACTGCTTACCCCCTCTCTGGCTGCTGGGACAGTCACTCTTCCAATGGCCCTTGAGGTTGCAATGGGGCAAGGCCCCAGAGGAATGCCAGGATTGGGGTACTCTCTTACCCAATGTCTTCCTTTGTTGCACTTGAAGTATGGTCCTGGAGGGGCTTGGACAGGTCCGCCTTTTCTCGGTTTACCTGTCTCAGAGCTCCAAGTGTCACTGCTAAAAGATCAGATTGTTATTTTTTGTTTTGATTTTTATCTTTGTTGAAAACATGAAAAGCCACAGTAAGAAGGTCTCTCTGTGGAGTTTGAGGGCCAAGTTTAGCCTTTTGTCTTGGGATCTGGCCCACAGAGGAAGGTATCTATCTCCTCCACAGTCACAAGATAATCTGGTTTTTATCTTGGGTAGGTGTACAGCTTTAAGTCTAAAGGAGACAAAGACAAACAATCAATTAAGTATGCAGGAGTCAAATAATAGAATCAATGGGGTATTTATGAGTATAATTTTAGTAATGGCTTCCCATAAGGTGGATAAGGATAAGGTCCAGGGAATTTTAGAAATTGACATGTTATTCACTTGTCATACACACTTTTAAGATTTATAATTATATAAGTACCTTCTGTGCTGTTAGAATGTCTAATGCCATCTGATTTTTGGAGGATGGCCTGTTTTATTAATTTTACCTTTTTTATTTAGGAGAGATCAGCTGCAGTGTCATTTAAGGCCAGTGGAGTATAGTTAGTTATGGCCCCAATATGCATCATATAACCTTTTTCTGGAAGAGATCTGGTGGATCTCAGCAAAAGGAATCCAAAAGGAATTTATAATTATCTCTTAATTTTAGTTGTTGAACATCTAGAAGATTGATAACAGTACAGTGCAGTAGAGGCAGTAAGCTTAATATAGAACATTACATAAATTTTTGTTTAAAAATTATTATTTGACTGGTGACCTTGTGTTGGTCCAACCTGAATCTCCTGGCTGGAGTACAAGGAAAAGGCAGACGTCTGGATCTGAAAGAAAACACTTGTCATCATAAACAATCTTAATTCTACATTTGAAGGCATGAATATACCATTAGATCAGCAACAATGAATTGTCTCAGCCATATGAACTTCAGTTGGAGTGTCTCCCATAAGGCTGTGGAGATTATTGAGGCCTCTGATTAATGAACCAGAGCTGGTTAAAATTACCAGGTGGCCACTTTCTTATTCATCAATTGAAGTCCTGTTCAGTGTCTCTTTACCCCAAGGGATTTTGTTTAACCAATTCTAGCATCATTCTGACCAGCTGACAACCTCGGTGGAAGCATGCTTTTTAAATGTATAACCCAAATAAACCTTAATTAAATGATCTGAAAACGTAAAAGAGGAGGAAAAAAGATTGTTGAGCTCAAATAAAAAGGAACAGCTGTTTACAGAGCAGGCAAGTGGACAAAAGTGGACAGACGATCTGTACACAGATATATAGACTGACAAACATGCTACAAAATCAGAGTGCACTCAAATACATTTGGCCAATTTGAGCTATAATAAATATACTACTGTGAACCTTTTTGTAGATTAATTAATAGAGATCTCTTGAAACAAGAATAGCAGAAAAGGAACCTAATTTATGGTTACTCTGAGGTAGGTCAGAGAGGGAGAAAGGGACATGAATATTAACTAATCCCTTGGGGCCAGCCTGTTTCTGAAGTGGGAGTAAAGACTGAGGCTGAGAAGGCTGTGGAGTAGATGGCCACGAGTGACCAACCATCTGCCAAGTGTGTGTTGGCAATTACCTGATGACTGGCTACAAAACGGCCACTCATCACCATGTGACAAGGGAACACAGGCTGTGGGTGGGTTACTGTGTGACCCGCAGCAGCCTAGCTGTTGCCAGTAACACAAGTGAGGGAGTGCAAGATGGTGACTGGCCATCATGTGACCCGCAGCAAGATGTTTGTTGTTGATCACACAAGGGAGCCACAAGGTGGTGCCCATTGACCCTGAGACCAGTCACAAGATGGCGGTGCACTGTCACCTGGCAGAGGGCTGCAAGATGGCGGCTGTTCTCTATGCAAGCTGCAGCAAGATGGCTGCTGAGAACCGCGTGGCCTGCTGGAAGTCTGGAACGCAGGAGACTGCGTATGGTGAGCCGGCGCAGAAAATGGCAATGCAGGGAGTAGGGGACAAAGAACCATCCAATGGAACAGATGGCTTGGGTGAGGGAGATTGAGAAGTTGGAAATGGGAGAAAAACTAAGGGAAGGATTAGTGGCCGCTGTGCGTAAGGGAAGGAGAGAGGGCAGCGCAGGGGCACAGAAATCTCTTGCCAAGAAAGCTGTGGGATTTGGTCTGGGAGATACAGGGGAGAGTTCCTGCTAGAGCAGAGAGAGCCAGAAGTATTTGGGCCATTATATAAGACAGAGTGAGAGAAAGACACGTCCTCAGAGTAAAAAAGACCTAAAAATGAAGGGTTTTTGCCAGTTTACTGCCATTGTGAGAAAAGCAACAGATTTTTGGTTTTATAGCCTTTTTGAGGCCAAGAGGACCAAGGTTATAAACCATGTACCCCAGAGGTGTGTTTTTCAGGGGACAGGAAGTGATCCCAAAGACCAGGTTATAAGTGAGCTGAGAGAACAACTTCGCCTCGGGATGTAACCGCTTTAGTTCCCCCCGAAGGAATGTGGGAGCTGGCCTGGGTCACATCTATCAAAAGTCTTCTCTGTTTTGAAAGTGTGACAGGGAAAGTCCCAACACCCATTCTCCCTGCCGTCACTGGAAGAGTTTGGGGTCCCAGGGAACAAAAATAACAGTTTTGTCTCAGGCTGTATGGCCTAAGGATTGTGAAAACTGGTATCTCTGTCCAAGGACAGGAAGGATAGGTTTTCTGACTGTAGGCTTGTGAATTTTAGGAACAGAAACAGAAAACCCCACACAGTACCTCACCTTTGATGAGTGAGGAAGGTCATTGTTGCATGCAGATTAGCGGCGGACAGTAGAGTCCCGGAGGAAAAAATGGTGGCTCATAGGCAGAGTAGCTCCAACTGGGAGCTAACATACTCTGTAATCCGAGTCTCACGGCACCATTATGTTAGGTTTCAGCACAATAAAGAGCAAAATATAAAGTAAAAATAGCCTTTATTCCAAGGATGTGGAGAGAAGTCCATGACTATAGGCAGCCTAGCACTCTCTGACTGGAACATGGGATATGAGATATATATATCTCATATATATATAAAACTTCTGACTGGGGTAGCGCTTAGGGCCGGGTATTGATAACGTGCAAGGGGCTGATTGGGACCTTTTTTGTGCCTGCCACTGGGAAAGAAAAAAGGAAGCTGTCATAGGGAAAAGAGGAAGTGACCTCAAGGTAAACATCCCTTGGTTTCGCCTCACACCCTGTAATATCATGTAATTTATTCTAGGGCAAAACTCTTTCATTGAGTGCGTGTGCTAGCTGCACAGCTGCGTATACCTTCTGTGTGAAGGTGAGGTGACTGAAAGAAGCCCAAGGCTTTAGCTGGAAGGGGCAAAGACTAGTTTTAAGTTGTGGCAAGTGGATGTGTTTTA
>PVLA01011100.1:0-56359 GCA_004027455.1 Hydrochoerus hydrochaeris
AAGCAGATTCAAAGAGACTACCAGGAAATTAAAAACTCCATTGAAAGCTGGCAAAACTCCTTAAAAGAAACTAAGGATAGACTATCAAAACTTGAAGACAAGTTTGCAATGTGTGATCATGAAAGGAAAGATCTCTTAAAAATAACAAGGAAACAGGCAGTAACAATATAAAGGCTAGAAGATGACAAGAGAATCTACACTTTAAGAATAAGAAACGTGAAAAAAGGAGCAGGAATACATACAGGTGAAATACAAAGGGTATTCATGGAAATAATTAAGGAAAACTTCCCAAAAGTGGGAAAAGAAAATGACATTCGGTTATGTGAGGCATACAGAACTCCAGCCACCTACAACCAAAACAGATCCATACCCAGACATATAATAATCAAGATACCAGAAATTCAATATAAAAATAGAATATTAAAAGCCGTCAGAGAAAAGAAACAGATTACCTATAAAGGTAAGCCCATCAGAATCACGGCTGACTTCTCGACACAGACCATCAGATCAAGAAGAGCTTGGAGTGAAGTATTCCAAGCCCTGAAAGAAAATAACCTCCAGCCCAGATTGTTGTACCCTGCAAAGCTGTCACTAGAAATTAATGGAGAAACAAGATGCTTTCATGACAAAGAGGAACTGGGGGAATTTGTGACCATCAATCCAACCCTACAGAGAATACTGAAGGACATTCTAGAGAAAGAGAAAAAAAATACCAGGATTTTAGAACAGTGCAGAAAGGCCTCAGTGAGTGGGGCAGGCAGGAGAATGAAGGAGAAAAGTAGACAAACAAAAGCAGAAAAATAGCATAGCAGAAATGAGGCAGAGAAAGATGGCTAGAATCTCTAACATAGATGGCCTTGATACACTATATTGTTATTAGTGCACCAGGATTTAAAACCCACATTACTCACACCCCTCTGCTTAGATGTATTATATTCTGTTCCAGTCATTCTACCTGTACTAGATTTGAGGGCACAGACAGTAATCCCAAAAATAACAGGATATAGTACGGTAATCATCCTTAAGTTCCTATTAACTTAATTGAAAGCTCTGTAAAACCTACACTGTTTTACCATGACTGATCGTAATCAAATCTGGTTTGTTGGATCACTGTTTTGCATTGATAGGTTTTATTCAAAGCTGTTATGATTGATAGTATCAAGTCTGAAGTATAGGCAACTGCACTGAAGATGACAAGATTCACTAGAATATCCACTCTGGTTTGATTATTACCTGCCTTTGAAGTTTTATGCTGTCTACAATGCTTTATTTTTACTAATATTGTTATGTACTGCTATATTCAATTATACTGCTATATTCAATTATGCCTGATGATATAGACAATTCTATTGAAGATAATAAGAAACAACACAGTAATCATTGTAGATCACCTTGTATTATGGTTTTATATGACTTTTTGGTTTCATGTTTTTATAGGAATTTGTTTTGTTTTGTCTTGCTAAGTTTTGTTTTTCCCTCTAATACAGAAGGATAGAAATACATGTAGAGACTCATGCATGTGTAGCTGATTACAGTCTCACTGTTTGAATATCTACTATGTATGCTTTAATTTTGTAACTTGAACAACTATTTCTAAGAGGACAATATTTAACTTATCAACTAGTGATTTCTTACTGTTTATCTTTTTTTTTGAAATTCTGTATTATCTCTACCCTTTACATGTTTTTTTTTCTCTTTAAATAAAAAAAAGCAGTGTGCTATGGTGATAATGCATATTCATGTTTATAGCAGTACAACTCACAATAGCTAAGCTCTGGTAACAGCCTAGACACCCATCACCAGATGAACGGACAAAATAATATTGCATATTCACACTATGGAATTCTATCCCACCATCAAGAAAAATAAAATTATTTCATTTGCAAAAAAATGGATGGAAATTGAGACTATCAAGTTAAGTGAAGTAGGTCAGGCCCAGAGAATTAAACATTTAGACACACACTAAAAAAAAGTCTCCAACTGATTAGTGGGAAAGAAAATACCTAACTCAGGCCACTCTAGTCTTCCATGTCAGGGAGGGGACACATCCAAATTCAACTCAACCCTTCCACATGGGGAAAGGGAAATTTTGGACTGTATGAAGTAGCTTCTTGTCGCCTTCCTGGCTCACTTTGTAAGGAAAACAGAACAAAAATAAAAAGCATTTGTGATGATCACATCTCAGGGGCACAAGTTTATTAAAAGAGTGAGACATAGTCACAAGACTATAGGATGTTTTCCCTCCCACAAAACACGGCAACTGCCACATTGATAGAGCTTCTGTTTTAATAACTAGAAAATACAAGTGGTGGAATTACATGTCTCAGACCTTATTTAAAAGGAAGCCTACAGAGAGGAGAGACAAAAACCAGGACAGGAGAAAACACTTCAGCATACTGACTTATCCAAGGTGCTATGGTTTGTGTCTAGATATCCCCTCAGAGCCTCATGTGGTTTTGGGGTTTTTCAGACATGACTGAATCTAGCGTGTGTAATGCTGGCATTAAGAGTGTGTGATCAGAGTAACCAGAGCAGGCTGGGAGAAGCAGCAGCCAGCCCTGCCCCTGCACCCCCCCCCCCAGCCACCACATTAGGTATCCATAGCCAGCATGGGCCGGAGAGCAAGCCAGTCATGCCTCAGAGAAATTGGAGCTAGTGCAGGAAGTGATTGGGACCCCACAATCCACTTGTCTGGTGGAACCCAGGAAAATGTCAAGACAAAGGACCAAAAGGCCATCTCTGGTCTCCAGCCTGCACAGAGGAGAGGTAGACATGGAAGAGACTGGAAGTTGTTTTGTTTTAACCTGAAGTTTCTAAAGCACTGACAACTGAAGTAAAGAAACAATTTCATGAGACTATAAAAGAAATCAGGTCAGAAATAATATCTCGAGTAAAAGAAGAAATGAAAAACATAATAAAAGAATTTTTGAGCATATCTAAAGACATAGAATAAAAAAATTTAAAAAATCGAGGAGCATAGGACAATGATGGAAACCTTGATTGAACAATATAGGAAAGATTTAGAATGCAGGAAACATTCAAAGAGATAACTAGGAAATTAAAAACTCCACTGAAGCCTCTGCCATACTGATGGGTAACCGACTCAGCCAGACAAGAAGCCAGGCCTTCCCGCGTAGTGACTTCCTGCAGCTCTAGATGTTCCCAGGGGGAAGGACTGTGAGAGGATGAGAAAATAAAGAAGAGACAAATGGGGTCAGGTGGAGCCCGCACTGTCCTGACAGGAGAGAAAGAACTGTTCAACTGTAGCACATTTATTTATACTCTCCAAAGAAGAATGTCAGTTTCAACCCTGCTGCCTACCAACTTGTTTGCTTGGCTTGCCTTCTTGGGGCTGGAAAAGCTTGTTTATGTGGCTTGCTTTGGGCTCTCTGTGTTTTCAGGGATAGTCTTGCTTTAGTCCCACACATGTGATCGATCAATCTCCAGCTTCAACAACTCCCTACATCCCCGTGAAGCAAGTCTCGCTATGCTGATTGCTTAGAGCCTCAACCAGAAGAGCAGCCAAGCCTCCCTGTGAAGCAGGCTCTGTAAGAGCCTCAGCCAGAAGAGAAATCACATCTTCTGGTGCACCAGCCAGTACACAGGCTGAAAAACCAGAGAAGTATCCCCCCACACACTGGTTTGGAGGACTCAGGGTGAGATGATAGCAGCTGGGAGGAAGGGAGTAGCTTAATGCTTCTATGGTTTGGTTGACTCTTGCAGGCCTGGGACTAGTTGTCTGGGCATCTACTTGGAGGATGGCAGTGTACGCTGTGTCAACTGTAGGGATTATCCTCCTATATTGTTTTTGAAATCCAATATTTTGTTCATTTTACTGTTTTGTTTTATCCCTGTATCTGGTAACCTGAGCAACTATTTTGAAGACAACAATATGCAGAATTGTTTTGTTCCAATTTATTGTTTTATTTTACTTGATGTTATATTTTGATTGGTTTTATTCTGTTTTGTTTTGTTTTGGTTTGGTTTGATTTTCATATGTCCAGTGGTATAGACAACTATTATGAAGATAGCAAGATACATTATGGTAGCCATTGTTGATTTTCTATCATTGTATTTTGAATTTCTGTACCACCTTCACTGCTTTGAGTTGATTGACATTATTCTGTTTTGTTTTGTCTGGTTCTATTCTCTTTAAAGTAAAATTCAAAAAAAGAAAAAGAAAAATTCCATTGAAAGTTGGCAAAACTGCTTAAAAGAAACAGGTTTGCATCTAGTGATTGCAAAAGGAAAGATCTCTTAAAAATAACAAAGAACCAGTAAATAACAATTCAATTACTGCAAGACAACACAAAGAAAAACAATTTAAGAAAGATATGTGTCAGAAAAAAAGCAGAGGTCAACACAAATGACATAAAAAGACTATTTACAGAAGCAATAACAGAAAACTTCCCAAGCATAGGAAAAGGACCTGGCAGATACAGATAAATCAAGCATATAGAACTCCAACTAGCCTTAACCAAAGTAAATCTACACCCAGGTATATAATAATCGTGATCCCAGAAACTCAGCACAAGAATAGAATATTGAAAGCTGTTAGAGAAAAGAAACCACTCACCTGAAAGGAAAACCCATCAGAATCACAACAGACTTCTCAACACAAACCATCAAGTCTAGAAGAGCTTGGAGTGAAGTATTTCAAGTCCTGAAAGAAAACATCTTCCAATCCATACTGCTGGACCCTACAAAACTATCTTTCAAAATTAATGGAGAAATAAGATACTTCCATGACAAAGAACAACTGAAAGAATACATGACCACCAAACAAACTCTACAAGGAATACTGAAGGACATTCTAGAGAGAGATAAAAATGACCATGATTGCAGAGGGGGACTGCCAAGTGGGGCAGACAATTGAATGGAGGGGAAAAGTAGAGAGTCAACGGCAGGAAAATAGCAAGGCAGAGCTGAGTCAGTGCATATTGGCCATAACCATTAATGTAGATGGCCTCAATTCACCGACAAATAGAAACACAGGCAGAGAGGATCAAGAAACAAGATCCATCAATATGTGGCATACAAGAAACATTTAACTCAAAAGGAGATTCATAGACTGAAATTCAAATGAGAGAAAACAATACTCCAGGTGATAGGGAACCAGAAAAAAGCAGGGGTAGCTTCCCATCAACTGCAGAATGGATAAGAAAGGTATGGTATTTTTATACCATCAAAAGCTACTCAGCTGTAAAGAAGGACAACCTTGAGGCTTTTGTACGTAAATGGAAGCGACTTGAAGTCATGCTCATGGGTGAAATAGTTCAGACTCACATGGGTAAACATAATGCTTTTTTCCCTAGACAACATGATGACAAAAAACTGAAGGAGTTAGTGGGATCCAAAATGAACAATAGATATTTTGAAAGTAAAAGGAGAAGAAATGTCTAAAAAAGGAAGGTGGTAGCCATTGTTAATTTCCTATTATCTTGTCTTGAAGCCCTGTAACATTTTCATTTTCTGTTTTGTTTGATTTTATTATATCTGATGGTACAGGCAGCTATTTTGAAGATATAAAGATATATTATGGTAGCATTTGTTGATTTCCTATAATCTTATTTTAAGCCCTGTATGGCTTTCATTGTTTTGTCTTGATTGATTTTATTCTATTTTTTTTATTAAGTCTGATAGTATAGGCAGCTATTTTGAAGATAACAAGAGGTATTATGGTAGCCATTGTTGACTTCCAATTGTCTTGTTTTAAAATCCTGTATCATGTTCACTGTTTTGTTTTGACTGGCTTTATTCTCTTTTATTTTGTATGGTTATATTCTTTTCCACAACAACAAAGAGTGTGTGACCAGTGGACTGCCTGATTTTGGACTACCTAATCCAAGTATCCCACATAGAGTACAAAAGGGGCAGAAAGATGCTGTTAAGGACCCTTGTTGCCTTTTCTGTCTTTTGCCCACCATGAACTGTTTCATCTTCAAAGCCACCCTGCCCTGGAGCCAGTGATTATGGACTGAAACTTCTACAAACTGTGAGCTAGATAAACCTTTCCTTCTTTAACTTTGGGTGTCGGGTATTTTGCCTCAGCAATGTGAAAAGTGACTAAGACACAAGTATAGCAACCAAAAAGCACAGATGATCCCAAGGTTATTATAAATATAATAACCTTGTAACAGAGCTATTTATTTAGTTCTGTCTAATACATCATGTACAGTACAGTTTTCAACAAAATTAGGACACACATTAAAATTAAAAAAAAAGATTTGAGACCATGGCACTTGCATCAAAAGACAACTTAAATATGCTAGAGATTTTGGAAGTATCAGACCTGGAATTTAAAATAATAATAAATAATATGCTGGGGATGGTCTAGTGGAAAAAGTGCCAAAATCATATCAAGTCAAGGCATGAACACATAAGGACACAGAAAGATACTGAGAGCCAAGGAGAGAGGCCTCAAAAGAAACCAAACTACCCAACACTACACATGGATTTTTAGTCTCTAGAACCATGAGAAAATAAATACCTATTATTTAAGATATCCACTCTGTGATAATTTGTTGCCACAACTCCAGCAAACTAATACCATAAAAAACTTGACTACATAAAGGGAAAGCATTTGAGGAGGAATAGATGAAAGTAAAACAAAATCTTTAGCTTTTTCTTAATTGTTCCAATGGGTGTTTGTTTAAAATAACAATAGCAATGATGTAGTCAGTAATTATTGTGGATACATGAAATGGATGACAGCTCTAACAAAATAGTCTATAATTTAAAGGCCATTTCCTAATACGAGGTTGAAATTTCCTCCTCCATTTTCTCCTAAGAGTTTAAATGTTACATTAAGTCTTTGATTTGTGTTAACTTCTGCACATTTCCTTAAGTACGATGTCAGCTGTGTGTTTTTCAGGGATGCACTTTCTTAGCTGCAGGAAGCCTCCTTCTATTTCTAGTTTAGTAATTATCCTCGCCACGAAATGATACTTGATTTTGTCAAATGCTTTCTCTGTATTTATTCAGATGTCTTTGTGGTTTTTATCCGTTACATATATGGCATGTTGTGTGAATTGATTTTCAGGTTATTATCATCATTGTTATTAATAATGATGGTTGAGATCGGGTCTTGCTCTATTGTCCGGCAGGTCTTAAACTCCTGGCCAATGTGACCCTCCACCCTCAGCCTTCTGAGCAGCTGGGGTTACAGACCCTCCCACTGCTTTACACTGCTTTGCAGATTTTAAGGCCAGCTTGCTTTTTTTCAACTAAATCTTACATGGACACGGTGTAGAATCTAGGTTCTATATGCTACTATTTTGTCAAGGATTTTTATTTTCTAAATTCACAATGGATATTGCTGTTGGCCTGTGGTTTTCTCAGGCTGTCTTTGTCTGGCTTGGGGAGATTTGAATGAGTTGGAAAGTGCTTCCTTCACCTGTCTCTAAGTACAGCCATGCTATGCTTACAGATGGGGATACATTCTGAGAAAATCGACGATAGGCAATTTTGCTATTGTGTAAATGTCAGAGAACATTCTTACACAAAGATGACCTGTTACCAAATGATGTCAAATGAATCCACTGTTGGATACTGGCTATGCAGTCCACCACTATGTGAGAAATAATGACCAGTAAAACATCTGCTCTGGTCTTTCCTTTGTGGGAAGGTTTCAAATTACAAATGCAGTCCTCTTCCTTAGTAGAAATTTGCTCAAATGATCTCTTTCTTCTTGAGTCAGCTTTAGTAGTTTGTGTCACAAGAAATTGTCTATCTTCTTTGTTATCTAAATTTTGGTCATAGAGTTGCTCACAGTGATAATATTTACTTCTTTAAAGTCAGTAGGAATTGACTTTATCTTTTTTTAAATCAAGATAGCTTCATGTCAATTTTGTTTAAGTTTTCAAAGTAGTCTCAAACCTCTGCTGGCATGGCTTATCTTTGCCCATCTTCTTACTTTCATTCTGTGTGTTTGAATCCACACTAAGTTGTTCATGGAAAGCATACAGACAGAGCAGGCTTTTTTAAATTTTAGTTTATTAGTAATGTGTGTAGTACATCATGTTGACAGTCCTTGTGTGGAGTTGGCATGTGTACATGACACATCTTAATAATCCCTTTTTTAATCCCCTTGATTTTTCCTTCCCCCAGCTCTTGATTCTTTCCCCCCTCCCTCTTTTTGTACACATTTACAGATCATGTTTGCTTTTAAAAATCAATTTTCCCATTGGCAATGGTGGCACACACCTGTAATTCCAGCACTCAGGAAGCAGAGGCAGGAAGATTCCCTGAAGTTCGAGGCCAGCCTGGGTTACATAGTGAGTTCAAGGCCAATCTGAACTACATAGTGAGACCCTGACTCAAGAAAGAAAGGAGAAGTGACAAAGAAAGAAAAGAAAGAAAGAAAGAAAGAAAGAAAGAAAGAAAGAAAGAGATGGAGAGAATTATTCCAATATCTGTGGTTTTTAAAAATTTATCCCATTTAATTTAATTACTGATAAGGCAAGATTTTTGCATGCAATTTTTCTATTATTGTCTATGTCTTATGTATCATTTGCTCCTCCATTCTTTATCTATTCTTCAGTTATCATCTTCTTTCATGGTAGATATTTTCTAGTGTACCTTGTTAATTTTCTTGTTTCTATTTTCTAGGTATTTGATCTAGAGATTATAATTATCTTAACTTTAGTAACCTAGTTCAGATTAACATCAATTTAATTTTAATAATATATTCAAACTTTTCTAATATTTTTATTTTCTCTTCCCCTGTACTATTGTCATTTAAATTAATCTTTAATATAAACTCATCAACATGAGTTGATAATTATTGATTTATGTAGTTGTCTTTCTAAAAAGATAGAAGATTAGGAATACGAGTAGACCTGTGTGGTCTTTTATGTTTATCTCTGTGATTACCTTTACTCCATATAACTTCATGTGAATTTAGTTTTCATCTAGTATATTTTTACTTTAGCTTGCAGGACCACTTTTAGTATTATTGCCTTGTTTGCCTTTGAGACAGGGTGCCCTTACAATGAGTTCAGGATGGCACTGAACTCATTATGTAAGCCAGACTGGCCTCAGACTGGCAGTTAATTCCCCCTGCTTCAGCCTCCCAAATGCTGACATCACAGCCACAAAGCCTGGCTCTAGGACAACTTTTTTTTTTTTTTTTTTTTGGTACCGGGGATTGAACTCACGACTGTGCGCTGGCAAGGCAGGCACTTATGCTGCTGAGCTAAACCCCCAGCCCTAGGACAACTTTTAAAAGGTAGATTTGCTAGTAATGCATTCTTTGCTCTTGTTAAAAATGTCTTAATTTCTACTTCAATTAAAAAATTAAGCCTTCGAGATTACTGTAGATGACATGCAATGGTAAGGAACAGAGAGGCCCTATGAGCCTATATTCAGTTTCCTCCAGTGCAATTCCTTTATTCAGTTTCCTGCAATATACTCTCTGGCAACGTAGTATGATACCATAACCAGGCTGTTGACAGCGACACAGTCAATACGCAGGACATTTCCGTCACTACAGGAATCTGTAATATTGCTCTTTGGTGACTATGCCCACTTCCCTTCAGCCCACACCCCTCCTAATGCCTGGCAACATTGAATCTGAAATATTAAATCTGAAATCTAAGTCAACCCCAGGATTTTTCTTTTGCCTGTATTTTACCCTTATATTTTTGCTATTTATTTACATCTTGCAATTTTTCCTTAACTACTATTTTAAATAATACATAGTAAGCCAGGCGTGGTGGCAGATGCCTATAATCTCAGCACTTGAGAGGCTGTGGCAAGAGGATCATTTCAAGTTCAAGGCCAGCCTGAACTAGACCCTGTCTCAAAAACAAAAACAAAAAATAAATAATACATGAAAACAATTCTGGCATTTCAGTCATCTCACACTGGGGTTTGTTGCTTTTTCTTCTTTTCTTATTTAGCAACTTTCTAGAACTAATTGTGTAGGTTTTGTTGTTCATGCCAGTGAGGTCTCTTCTGTTTTTTGAAGTTCTTATTATTTCTAGTCATAGGTTGCTAGTGGTCAGCTCTGGGTCACCATAATTTAGTTGTCTGTCAATGGCTAATCAAAAGATTTCCTAAAACACTTAGCCTTTATGTTTGCCAACAGGAATCCCTGTGAGAAGGGATTCCTCCAAACTCAGGCCATTTATAAGACAACCTCGCTTTTCATTCCCTTTTTGTGCAGGACCTCAAAGTCAGCAAGCAGTTGGTGTTTCTCCTTACACTTACGCTTGGTGTATATCCTTGTTCATGCATGCAGCCTTTCAGAGCCCCAGAAGATTAAAACTTTTCAAAGCTCTCTATAGCTTTCTACAACACCAAGATTTCCACTTAAATCCTTAGCCAGGCTCTCATGTGCACCAACTGGAATGATAGCCTAGGGAGCTGGTCAGCACCCCAGAAATGGGGCTTCCTCTGTTGCTCCAACTCCCATGTTAAATAAAACAGACACAGCACCTCGGGAATACAGATTTCTCAGTGAGCCACAGGATTGGACAAAACATTGACTGTGCTGTAGGGATATTGATTATTTAATTATATATGATACAGTCAGGCTAAAACTATTAATATCTTTGGAACACAACTCTATTTATCAGGCTCACAAAAACAATAGCTAAAAAAAAAACCCACTTGCAACAAAACTAGAAACAACAGAAATCCCTCAGTTGCACCCAGCGTATTTGCATATGTAGTTATTTCAGATTCCCAAATATCTGTGTATTTAAAAAGAATCATTACATTAAATAATTCAAAAAATAATATCTAAATTTTGATGTGCTAATATTACATAAAGTTGGACAAGAATAAAAAACAAGCTGTTTCTTAGCAATACTGAGTGTAACTGGTTACACTCATTTAACATGTGTGGTAAGGAAATTTACTAATTCACTAAGCAGAAAATAGATGGACATCCCTTAACTATAAAAGTGAAAGTTATATTTGAAACAGAATACCCTCTTGTCTCCAGCAAAATAAAGTTCTCTTGTCTACATTTCTTATCAGGCAAGACAATGGAACAAAACCATGTAACAAAATCTTTATTACATTTCCAATTGGGAAGAGTAAATTTTAAAGAATAAAATACCCAACCCTGCCAGAAATTTTCAGTGCTCCCATACTGCCAATTTTTCCTTCTTTGGAAGAAAAACAAGCTCAATTTTTTTCCCACAGAGATGCATTAATTGTAAGGTATAATTCCCCGGCTCTCAAAGGAATAGTACTTACCTATGCTCTTCCTGTGAGCAACCAATTAACTCTATCTTATAAATGGCATTTCCTCTGAATATATATTGAAACTCACCTTATAAAATCCCCAGCAGTAGAACCTTTTTGTTGCTGAGGGACTATGACACTATTTCATGATGCTAACATAGGAATATTATAGCTTAAATTGTTCATATGCCTAGCAATCATGATTTTAAGCATCAAAATGGGAAAATGTCCTAATTTTTAATTGTAGTATTTAATGTTGTGATAATGAACATTCTTGCACATTCTCATAACTAAAGGGCTAATTTTAAATTACTATCAATAATAATAATACATCATTGACATTATAATTATTGCTGGTTTATATGTAACAGTTATCTCATCATGCGAGGTACTATGCCTAGTGGCTTATGTGAACTCATGGAATCCTCACAAGAATTCTACTGGCCAGAAATTAGTCTCTCAGTTTTGCATAAAAGTAAACAAATGCACAGGGAAGTTAAGTAACTTCCTCAAAGGCCTTCATTTAATACAAGGGCAAAAGTAGAATCTGATATCCAACCAATCTTATTGTACTGTCCACATTTTTGACCTCTACTAAAACATATTACATTAGGAAAAGTTTTTAAAATCGTAACTACATTATGTCACCTGTGATTTGATGTTTTCAAAAGCTGTGTTATTCACAGCACTTTAAGAACATGCCCGATTTTATCCACAGGGATATCTGCTGGAACCATACTGGTATCCCGATGAGTGCGTCTATGTAAGCAAATTGTTTACTATTATAACTTCGAATCTGTTTGGTTTAGAGATGTGAGATGGGAGTTTACATTGACTTGGAAATCCGATCCTTATTTTACAAGACTAATCTCTGGGTCACCACTGTATACTCAATCCTGATGAGGCTTAAACAAGCAGATTAAAAACACACAGAGATGCCGAGATTACTTCATCAAAGCAGGTTTTTAAAAGTGTAATTTCACTGCAGTATGGAGGCACAGTCTGTGTAAATTTTTATGTTCTCATCCAAATGCCTTTTTACTTCTGACTTTGACACTGCGTTTTAAGGATACAACACAGTTGCTAAAGTATTGTATCGAAGAACAGCTTATCTTTAATAGTATATCATACTCTGGGTGTTTTTACCAATAAGAGACACAAGTTATTTTACCAATAAGAGACATAATTATATTTATCTACCACTCAGCAATACTTCATGTGTATTTATTATTACATAAGTGTAGATATGCATAAATAGCACCATACAAAATCTCAAGAACAAATATTGATTCAGAAGTGTTTCTAGGGTCAGTTATTTTAGCCCCAGTTAAAGGACAGGGGAATTCAGGCTGGTTGATACAATTTCTACACTGTAAGTAGCTGGCTAAAGAACATTCTTTCATATTCCAGATGGCATTTGGAGATAAATCTGTCTCCACACTTACGAAAAATAAAAAAAGTCTTTCACAAACCCTACCAGATCTAACATCTCAATTTCAGTTGTACAGATCTAACAGAAAGTGGTTTGGATACTATAAAATGTTTCTGAAAAATGTTAAGATATTTAAATGGAAAATGAAACTTTATTAACCTTTAGTGTAACATAGTATAGAAGAAGCATAGAAAATAAGTTTTTAAAAGGGAGTAGTAGCTTAATATTGGCTAATGTCTATTATGTAAAATCATATTTAATTTTATCTTCCCAGCAACTTCTTGAGCAATTACTGTCCTCCTTATATGGATGAGGAAACTGTTTCAGGGAGGAAAAGTTACAAAGTATTAGGCTGGGGTTTAAAATGTACAAATCCAAAACTGATGCTTAGGTCACTTTGATTTACCGCCTTATTCAGAATGAAAAGCTTTTTCAAAAGAAATCACAATTTCTTGTTCTTAAAACTATGTGTAACAGAGCACAGTCTCAAAATCTCTATATTCTATTTAAGAAAATCTGCCTATTTAATTAAATATGAAATGGAGCCTTTCAAACTTTTACCATATTAGTTTTATAACAAAGTTTTATCATATAAAAATATGAGAATGCAATTCTTTCCCATGACAGAGGCTATAATAGAAGTAACAGATCCTAATTTATATCCTAATTTATAAAATTTATATTCTAAGAAGTGCTATTTTTAAGAAACTTAAAAGTGCAGATATTTCCTCAGCTTTTAGTAATAGCAAAGCAATTTTGCTGAAGCTTCCGCATGGTAATCCATCTATGGGAGTAGGAATGATCCTTTTATAGTACTTTCATAATAGTCATAAGTGTTACTATTACACATCTGTTTTCAACATGAAGGTTCTCATATTCTTAAATTGATCAATTAATCAAACAATCCAAATATCAAATTTGCAAGAACCATTATGGGGGGTGGTGTTGAACCCAGGACCTTCACACTGAGCTACATCCCTAGCCCTTTAAATTTTTTTTGAGACAAGGTCTTGTTAAGTTGCTAAATTGCCTAGGCTGGGCTTGAATATAAAAGATCTATTTTCTTGGGGCTGAGGATTCAGCTCAGGGGCATAAGTGCCTCCCTTGCAAACACGAAGTGGTGGGTTCGATCCCCTCTCCTGTACAAAACAAAACAAAACAAAACAAAATAAAACAGAACAAAAAGATCTATCTCCTCAGCCTCCCAGAGTTCTGGAATTACAAATGTGTGCCACTATGTCTGGCTAAATACTACTTTATTTATATAGTCATTTTTCATTTGGTTAATTTATTTTTTCCAGTGATAGTTTTTTTTTGGCTTATTATTTTTATTTTTTATCAGCACGTTTTTATTAGGCTATAATATCTGTGGGGAGTTGGTACATGTACACATCTTAAGTCTTTTTACTTCCCATTCCCTCCCCTCATCCTCCCCCTCTATCTCTTGATTCCTTTCCCATTTGGAAAAGATCTATCCTCCTGTTTCCTATTATCTAATTTTTATTTTGCTCTTTAAGTCACGTATTTTTGGGTCTCCCATATGAGAGGAATCATCTGATATTTAAGCTGGTGTATCGAATTCCACTTGTATAATTACAAGTTTTCATGGAGGAAGTGAGAGCTTCAGGTGATGAACAACTTCTTGTGATTCATGAGTAAGTCACTATGTTCCGCAGGAATTAGTGGTGCTACACACAGTAAAAGTGCTCACGGTATTCACAAAAATCTCTCTTTCATGTATGGTATACTCCCCTAATTTTACTTGGGATGGAGTTACATTTGTGTTTGGAAGTCCTATCCACTGAATCAAAAAGGAATGGAATTTAGAATTGAGACACTGGATGAGGTGGCTCAGAGAAATAGTAACACTATAGCCATTCACTTCAAGTTCACCAGCATAACAATTGAAAATGTGATAAATTTGTGTAATAATAAGACTATAAAATTATGTGAAGTTGTAGTTCTCAGAAGAACTTCTTACAATCTTTCATGTTAGTATAAGCCAAAAATTCTTTATAAGCACATATTCATTTTTTGATAAATGAGTACATTACCACAAGAAAGAATTTCCAGTTCCAGAAAAAATATTGAAATTGGTCAAAGTTGCAAAGTACTAAATGGAACATTATTAGAACCATATGATCTGACCATATGTTTCTGCAGACATTTGTAACCAAAGTAAACACCCAGATTTGCATGAATGGCTCACCTTTTAGTGGGTACCAGTAGGTGAAATCCCAAGTTTCAGTTTTAATTGTTCTTTATGCATAAGTGTTGAAAGACTAGACATTATCATAGAAATTGTTACCCTCAGTTTAAGCAGGTAGAAAAAGGGGTTTAGTTGAATGCATTTTGAAAATGGGAGTAGTAGTAGATACTGTATTTTAGAATATAAGTAATATGCATCTCCTTGGCCATATTGCTTCTAGACATGAGTGGAGTCCAGGATTATTTTTAGGTGAGTAAAAGGTCTAGGATAAAACCTAATGTGTGGCTTAGTTCTTTCTATCCAACTTTAGAAACAGGTTTCAGCAGAGTGAAAACAAAACAAAACATAATGAGCAGTTTTGAAAATAGTTGGGCAATTGCGAAAGGGTGATAGGTAACCAGAGAAATTTATGCAAAGGAAAAAAAGACTTGGGTTGCTGCCTCATTTGTTTGTACAGAAGAGCTCAGGTCATTGTTTTTCAGGACCTGCAGAGGGAGTCAGTTCTTTTTATCCTGTATATTGCTCCGTGAGTTACTGATTATCCTACTTTTAAACATGAATTGGGGTTGTACGGTACTGGAATGCTTTCTTTGGAGTCATCATCAGAAACAGATGGATCAATGCCTCTTCTATCCCAATTTGACATTTTGTACTTACACATTTTTTTTTTTTTTTTGCAAATTAAGTTAGAGAATCTGGGTTTTTGTTTTCTTTGCAGTTCTTAAGGCAGTGAAACATAGCTTTAAAATAATTTAAACATTGATTTTCTCACTTCAGAAGTCATTAAGTTTACCTTCATTCTGAAGTGCGATGCACTGCTACATGATGAAGGGCAGCAGTGTCACTAACGACAAGAGATAGGTTTTATTTTGATCCACACTCTGACTCATGTAAGCAATGGAAAGAGATTTTGTGCAGCTTAGTTTAACATTCAATAAGATTCTTTGGATTTTTATTAGCCTAGTATTTTAGGAAAAGCTTTAAGAATATTCCTAAAAATAAGTTTTAAGAATCACTTAGGAAAGCCATATTTACAAGCTATAATAATTGTCTTTAAAAAGACTGATTACAGTAATTTGAATTTTTACAAATGCATTATTCTTTGGTTAGACAAAATCTTGATATGTTGCCTGGGCTGGCCTTGAAGTCCTGGGCTCAAGCAATCCTCCCACCTCGGCCTCCTGAGTACCTGAGGCCACAGTGGCTGGCAGTAATCTGCTAAGGTTGTGTCTGTGGATAAGTTGTGTTTGTCAATCAGAAGATAACTCAATGAGGATTATTGCGTATACTGGTAACAATAAAGCAAGTAAACATATTACCATTAAAATCTTTTATCACCAACATGAACTACTTCTCAAAATGAACTCTATGGTTACATGTAGCCTCCTTTAGTTACCTGTAGTCACTCAGAATAGGATGACCTTTTAATTCAGTATTTTAATTCATTCACTTTGGGTTACTTGCAATTGAACTCGTCCCTAAGAATACCTTGAGCAAGTCAAGAGGAACTAAACTACACTGTAAACGTAAGATGTATCCAGGGTGGTAGTGTAGTGATGCCTTGTAACCCAGCTTCTCGGGAGGCGAGGTCAGGAGAATGGCAAGTTCAAGGCCAGCCTGGGCAACTTAGCAACTCACTCTTTTATCATTTATTTATTTATTTTTTATCTTTACCAAAATAAAGTGGAGATTTAATGAGGTAAAGTAATATGGCCAAAGTCAACCATTAAGTAGCAGAGAAAAACTCAAAGCTAACAAATTCTTGATCCCAAATTCTGTTTTCTTTACTTGATTCAAGAGCTTCTCTATCTTCTACTGCAGTGGCAGCAAACATATGACACATGTGCTGCAGTGGACTATTTGTTTCTTTGGTTTGTTTTTGTATTTTTGGCACCAGGGATCCAACTCACAACCTTGTACTTACCAGTCAAGTGCTTGAGCCACTGAGCTAAACCCTTGGCCCTGTAGTGGGCTATTTGTTATCACTGAAAGCTCTAAAAGGTTTGCCACCACTGCCCTGCTCTCTCTCACTTGCAGTTCTTATGAAACTATTTGTCACCATTTTAAGTTCAGAGAGGTGAAACAGCTTGTCCAAACTGTGTCAGCAGGTTAATACTGGAACATTTCCAAGTCCAATGGTAACAAAATCCAAATCAACTTTAAAAGAATGAAATATGGACATATTAGTATTTTGATTTGTTATAACTTATATTTGGCAGGTAAAAGATTACAGGAATACTTTAGTTTAAGGTTATGCCTAATCTCCAACAATAACACTAAGGATGATACAAAGTGAGCCTTTACAGTTCTTATTCTTTCTGTTTTAATTAATAATTCAGCTTCACAAGCAAAACAAAATCTTGATTGTCAAGGCAAGTTAGTTGGATCCTCTTACAACAAATAAAAGACTAACATTTGAAAAGATAGCATTTAAATATGAATACTATGTTAATTTGGAAAAGTAGGAAAATATACAAATTAAAATATACACCCCCAAATAATACCTTTAGAATTTCAATCCATAACATGTACTAACTTCTCATGATGAATGTGCTAATTATGTATCAAAAATGTACTAATAAAAAAAAAATCTTTCAACTACATGTGAATCATATATTTAAAATGATAGTACCTAATATTTTACATAGAAGCCACTTGTACACTTCTGTTGTATAATAGCAACATACCAAGTTAAAAACTTCGAATATCAAGCTCAGTAAATGCATGTTCATACATGCTAGTCATATACCTTTAATACTGAGGTACACCCACAGCACTTAGTTCTGTAAAAACTGGTGTAAAATATTTTAATGTGAAGTGATTAATTTTGGGGGGCAAAAAAATAAGATAATCAAAATGATATAAATTTCTTTGAAAAGGAAGGCCAAGCCAAAAATATAAATTATAAAAAGCACTAAAATACATTCCTAATTATAAACTGTTAACAAACATGCATCTTCATCAGTATTCAGCATTAGATTTTCAAAGGCTAATTTCTGGGAACAGTAAGTTTCATACATCTTTTATTTTCTTTCCAATATGTTAAAGCTTGTTTATTACAGAGTGGAATTTGGTGGAAGATGGGTTATTTTGGATCACATCCAAGGAGATTTAGTTACTGAAAGCACCTCATTATAAGGTGGTCTTACCTATAATAAGGTGATCCACTGGCTCAGATCCCATGGATATTACAACAAGGCTCCATTGTGAAGTCCAGGAAACTGGGCAGCTAATGGTTCCATCAAATGAAACCTTGCGAAACAAAATTCTTTTTTTTTTCCTTTTTGAGACATGAAAGTTGTTTAGGGCCAGGGAATCTTAAGCCTTGGTCAGTTTTCTAAATTTCCATTTCCTGAAGTGATATTCTTTATGACTCATAGCTGTAGAGATATTTCATGTAAAGATTTTAGCTTCACTAAATATTATCTGATGCAATTTTAGGTTAAGTTATTAAAAATTTTATTAGTATTATCTTCACAAAAAGTGGCTGCTTCTACCTATAAGAAACAAGAAACTACCAAGAATTATAAAAATTAAATTCCTGTGTAAATTACTGAAAAATCTGAGATTAAAAAGAGCACAAATAAGTACGATCATCAAATTTTTTAAAAAAGACTGCCATCATTTACAGATGACTTCACTAAGCAGTCTTTAAAGTGATTTTATAAGCACTTTGACTTCACAAAGTCTTATAAGCAGTTTTAGAGAATTAACTATTTTGAATGCACTTTATTGTACGAAAACATGACAAAGTTCTGTTGTAGAAAAACAATATAAGAATATTTTTTAAAATTAGGTTCATAAAAATAAAAACAAAGTCCTGTGTGAATGAAAGTAGTGCCAAACTTAAAATCAGCTGAATTTAAAATGCATGATAGGAGCATAGTAAGAGTTCTCATCAATTTCCCCCACAATTCTAGAAAGTTGAATGATTCATCTAAAATTAAATAGCAAGTCATGAAACATTTACTTTTATATTATCCCCTTCCTCCACAAATAAAGCCCTTTTCCCAATTAGTGGTTTCCATTGCTCATGGCCTGTATGCAGTATATACTGCAGTATTACATAATTATTTCATATGCAATGAATGTATAAATTATCTGATAAGCAATTCCTAACATCTCCAAAAGTTTAAAAATAAGTCAGCCAAATAATGTTTTCTTCACTCTATATTACAGTTCTTTGTCACTACACCCATTTATATACAATTAAGGAAGGCTTTATATAAAGTAAAAATGCATTCTATATATAAGATTGATCTACTAATAACTGGTGCCTTGATATGTACTAGATATTCTTGTAATTTTTTTTTATATTTTTAACTTAGTTGACTCTATAACCATCTCTCTCTTTTAAAAAAAATGATGTTAGCATTAATGAAAATGGTCTCTTACTCTATAAAAACCAGTTGGTACTTATTACTAAGGAACTAATAAAAAATGTATATACTAGGTGGGATCTAAAATATTCCGATCTACAATAAAGCCTTTTGTCAATTTAAATTTCTTTCAAATATGTTTAGTATTGTGATATCCAATGGTATAAAAGCAGATAAGCTAAATGTCATCAAAATGAAAGCAAATGCATAAACATAATTTTAAGGGAGGTAACACACACAAACTTAAATATTGCATAGTTTCTCTCACATAAAAACAATATATATTGAGAATATAAAAGACTGATATAGGAAAAAAGATGGAAAAAAAAAAGCTAATTCAGTGTCAATAATGTACTATAAGTGTACCATGACTTACTACAATTGTCTTATATGTTTTATATGTTCTTTGGCCCATTAGTCTGGTTTTCAATCTGTATATAAAATTAACTTTATAAGGTCTTATAAGATAAATGAACCTGATGCTGGAAAAATAAGAGGAAGGGAGAGGGGAATTGAAATGTGTTATGCACATGTACCAATCATCCCCTACAGTGAATGTAATTATGTACTACAAACATGTACTAATAAAAAGTTTTTTTAAAAATTCATTCATTTATCCAAATGAATGTAAAAAAATCTGATTACTCAGAGTTTTGACTTGATCATAACAGACCATACATATCACTTGACCATCTCATAAAAGTTCAGTTATAGCTGGGGAATAATATACAGCTCAGTGATACAGCAACTGCTTAGCATGCATGACGCCTTGGGTTGGATTTCCAGTAACACACACACACACACACACACACACACACACACTTCATTTCAAACCACCCAGAAGTTTAAATGCCCACTGAATAGCATGTTTCTTAGAAAAAATATCTTTTATAACTATTGTTGATTAGCTGTATGGGTTCATTCTCAAACATAAACGCATTCAAAATTCACAGAGAAGATTATTGTCCTCTGAAGGAATATATTGCAGCTGAAGTTATATATGCAGGCTTGGTTATTAAATTTATATATTAAGTTTTCTATCTTAATAATCACATAATTAAAGCTTTATGTTAGATCACTTTTTTGGGGTTAGTGCTGGGGACCACATCTCACTTTTTCTCACAATGATGAAGCTTAATAATTAAAACTGAACACTTAGAATATTTCATTTGCCCTTCTATAACTTTACATAATTTTATGAAAGTTGATTTTATCAAACAAAAAACCAAAGCAATTTTAAGTAAAGCAAAAATGAGCCAGGTGTGGTGGTGCATGCCTGTAATTCTAGCACTCTGGGGAGCTGAGGCGGGAGGAACTCAAATCTGAGCCCAGCCTAGACAATTTAGCAAGACCTTATCTCAAAATAGAAAAGAGCAAGTGACATAGCTTAGCGTGAAGGCTTAGTACTGAAAACAAGAAAAAAAGTTTCCTTAATTTTTCTAACTTTAAGCCAGTTTAACAAGGGATTAAACTTTTGAAGACAAACTTTAGATTTCTTAAAAACATTCTTAGACCAACCAGACATATAATCTATAGTGAAACATAGAATGTGTGGCCAGACTCAGCTGCAGTTAATCTTTATGTATCAGGATGAAAACTAATGGGTGAATATGAAGTTACATGAAATTAGAAGTGCTCTAAGAAACTCTTACCTTTCAGGCTAATTTTTTTAAGTGTATTTAGTTAAGTAACACTTGGAGAAAAATACTTTGTAAGAATCACTTTATCAAGACAACATGAGAATCATAAAACTTCTTGAATATAAAATACTTAAAAATCTGAAGACACTGAAAAAGTGTATGTCAAGTTTTTCAAAATTCATTATCTAATGTATGAATTATTTACAACAGAATCTGACAGAAGTATAACAACAAATTTTTACAGCTTGACAATAAGCATTATTACCTAACATTAGGAGAGACAACTGCTTACAGTTCTTTCTAGTCTATGGATTTTTCCCAACTCCAATTTATTTACATATTTACATTACTATTACCAATATTTTTTCAATATGCATGGTTCTATTTAACTTTGTATTTGTGAAATCCTTGGTTTTTATTTCTCTGAATCCACTCCTTTCATAGTTCTAATTTCAGAAAGGTCTCTTGTTAAAATGTAAATGATTCATTACTGAGTCTATCAATTTCTACTAGTTCAATTTTTTCTTCATCTGTATCTACAGGATCATAAAGTTCAGGTGTAAAATAGATAGACTCGTCTTCTTCTTCCTCTGTTTCAAAAGCTCTATTTGGACTGGAATATTTCACTTCTTTGCTTCCGGGAGACAAAGCAACATCCAGGTTTTGAGCATCTGTATAGCAGAGCACTTGTTTTGAGTCATGTTTTTCAGTAAGAGTAGCATCAATCTTTATTGATGACACAATGCTTTCTGACTGGGAGGATGGCCCAAATGATGTGTTTACTGTTAGATTTGAGGACTCATTCTTAACAGTGAGTGGTGAGACTGTTTTACTTTCTAATTTTTCTGCTTCAAAAGTGCAAGTACCAGAAGTATAGTTCTCTGAAGACTGGAGTTCAGGTATTGCAGTCTGTATTTTATCAGTAAAACATGGTTCCCTCAAGTTAAAGCCAGAACAGCTAATTCTTTTTGTTTGTTTGTTGAATGTTAGGCTTGTGGATCTAGAAATCACATTTTTTTCTGCTTTTGTTGTCTGGACAGATTCTTCCAATGATCCTGGATCATCTATAAATACAAAAATTTAAGATCTTTAACTTTCTGTTTCTGGCTAACATTATAATTGTTAGGTTAAATTTTTTTATTAGAAAAATTAAATCAGCTGCATAGAATTCATAGTTTAGAGACTATAACCAGCAACACTGGATTTTCATCTCAGAATCTGAAAGAACAGCATGTTAACTCTGAAAGGAATATCATATCTCCACTGTTTCCTAGCCCAATCTGTAACACTGTCCAAGAAACTATCAAATTGCATATCAGGGATCTGGAAGAGGAAGAAGGCCAAAAAAAGGAACGGGCTGAAAATTTACCTGGAAATTCACTAACTGGTGATTGAGAAGAAATGCCTTAATCAATAAGGAAACTGACAAGCACAAGGCTATGTATTTTCTCAAAGATATATAACTGGATAGTATTAAGACCAGTACTTGAACCTAGGTTTCCATTATAATAGCCTTGAATTCACTATGACATTTATTTAGAAGCATATACCACAGTACAAATGTTTAAAAATAGATGTATTAAACTATAATGACATTTAAGTTAAAAATTTAAAATTATATCCAATAACCAGAGTTTGGCAAACATTTTCTTTTACAGTGCAGATAGCAAATATACTAGGCTTTGAGGGCTATATTGTCTCTGTTGCAACTACTCAATTACACTCTTCTAGAGTGATACATAAAACTGCTCAGTTTTTTAAACCTTATTGTCGATATTAAACCTTATGATGTTCTGATACTTACTCTTTTTTTGAACTTTATAACTAAACCTGGAGGAATAACTAGCAGGTATTTGTTTTTTTCTATTATGACTCAAAAGCATTTTTCATTATTGTTATTGAGACAAGGTCTCACTAAATTGCCTAACTGGCCTCGAACTTGTAGTCTTTCTGCCTCAGCCTTCCACCTAACTAGGATTACAGATGTGTGCACCACACTTGGCTATAACACTTTAGTATAAACCACCACACTTAAAGAATCTATACAATATAAATATCATTTCATTATTATATAATGACTTCTCTATCAAATGTAAGTGGGCAGGACTTTTCATACTTTTTTCCTTTCTGGAGATGCTGTCATTAGGTAAAGATGGATTTCCGGTAATCATTGTAGGACACTGTAGTTCCTGGACACATATTTTTGCTTCATCTTCCCTAGGATTTTCTGGTGATAGAAGGCTTGCTGCTTCCAACAAACAAGTAGGGGTATGGTCCTGCAGACAGGCCATTTCAACAGTAGACTCACTGTCTTGTGTACATTTTCTGTCCTTTTTGGAAACACCAATGACTTTTTGGTGCTTTTTAGAAAATTCAGCCAAGGACTCCAGGGCACTTTCAAAGGTTGAATGGTGCTGAATCTGCTGTCTCACCCATTTAGAAAGTCCTAAAGAAAAAGTACACCCAGAGGAAAATTTGGTTATTTAGTTACTAAGGTCTTGATATAAAACATACTTTTTCTAATGAAGTAATCTAATTTGTATTTGAATATATAGAATAGTTATTAATACTTTTCCTACAATTTTACTTCATATGTACAATATGCACATGACTTATGATGGGGTTAAATCCTGATAAACTTTTCATTATGTTAAAAATGTTAAAAGTCAAAGCACAGTTCATAAACCTATGACCCACAACATGAGCGGTTAGCAGCATGGTGCACCGTAGAGCATCCGTGGTTTACAGTGCTGCCTGGGGGCCACAGCTCCCTGCTGCCGCTCAGCACTGTCACACAGTACGATCCCTTGATGCAGAAGCCAGGAAAATGTCAGAATTGAAATCTGAAGTGTGGTTTCGGTGAAATATATGTTGCTTTCACACTACTGTAAAGTTGAAAAATTACAAGCTCAACCATTGGTAGTTGGGAACCATCTGTATTCCCTATTTAAGAATAACTGGGGAAAACAGCGAATTTAATTTCATCATTACATTATGCCTCACAGTTGCTTATGTTTTTTCACACAGGGAAGCTAAAAGTAGTAAAAAATGCAATCTTCCATTCCAACATTCTAAATTTGGTTCCATTTCTAAAAAAATAAATTCAAGATTCTAGTCTTAAAGGTTTTTGTTTGCTAACAAAATCAAATATATCATACACTATTCTGAACATGAAAATAGTAACCTACCTTTATGGGCAAATCATGCCCTACCTGAATTTTTACTATGTAGTTTTAAATATATGTAAATAAAGTAAGGGATATGATTTGACCTGTGATTTGGAAACTACAAAAATGAACCATATTGAACATATAAGGTATTTTATATTACAGTTCACTTCACAATAAATTCAAAGTATTTAGATTTTTACAAAATAAATATTCCCTGGCTAATGCCATTAGAATAAAAATCTTTAGGAGAAAGTCGTTTTAAAAGTCACCATGGTATTGTAAGTTACAAGAAAGATAAAACAATATTTCAAGCAACCTAAATTGTTATACTTTCGCTTGAAATATATTTGTTTTTTTTTGTTTGTTTGTTTGTTTTTGTGGTACCGGGGATTGAATTCATGACCTTGTGCTTGCCAGGCAGGCGCTTATGCCACTGAGCTAAATTCCCAGCCCCTCATTTCTTTAGATTTTTAATGGAAGTATTATATAAATTCTCTACTTACGAAAATTTAAACAAAATAGTAGTGAAAAAAATATTTGGCTAATAGTAATAAAACTACTAGCCAAAATATTTTACTTTTTATGAATGCCAAAAAAAAAACTATTCAGAAATACCAGAAAATATTTAATTCTTAAAATTTTTAAACTAGGTTTTGTTTGTTTGTTTGGGGGTTTTTTTGATACCAGATATCAAACTCATGACTTTGTGCTTGCCAGGCAGGCGCTGTGCTGCTGAGCTATATCTCTAGTCCTTAAAAATCAAAAATTAGAACTGAAGTAAAAATTTAAACTCTAGATTTCAAAAATTTTTAAAAAACAAAACAAGCATTTTTCTTGTATTTCTTTATTTTGCTTGCTGGGGGAAAATGATTATACCAATTAAAAATGTGAAATTCTCTAAAACTGGAAAACTTTAGTATTATAATTACATTTTCGTTTTGACCTTTTTATAATCAAAGAAAACCTTTTAGCACGTCATTGTTTGCTTTTAAGAACTTGAAAGGATCTGAGCTCCACCTGCTGACTAAACACCAGTACTTAGCATTTTTGCTTTTATTTACTGTTTGACCTAAACCACTGCTTGCTTTATATGGGGGAAAAAATAAAGCAGGCAAGATTTTCAGCCGTAATCTTGAGAGTTAAGTTTCAATATCACACCAAATATAGTAATTAGACTGAAGTGGTACATGTAGAGTCCATGCCCATGGACAGCTAATCTGAAACCAATTCACAATTTAATTAAAATTTATAGTATGATTAACGTTTTAGCTTTAAGGTAGTAATAAATACACAAGTATAGTCCACAGCTGTTTGATAATGTGGACTCCTGGTACTGATTCTGGAAGGATTATGTCACTGGTGGGTGAAAACTACAGGCACATAATATTTATTGATTTGGGTGGGGGGGAAATGACTATCTATTTGATCTTACTGCAGTGGTGCTTTATGTCCTTTCAGAAAATACTAGTTTTGACTACCATAAACTCCAAAACATCTGAAGCATCTCTAAAGAAATAAACAAATAAATACAACAAACTTCAACATAATCCAAAGTAAGAGAACATTAAGCAATCTTAAAGAGATGCATTTGTCTACTTAAATGTAAAAATTTGATATTCCTTCAAAAATTCATTTCTTTGGAGAGCTTTTCCCCTGACCATGGTAAATAAATATTACTATATTATTGAATTACATCTTATATTCTATGTGATTGAAGAATCCTAGTTTATTTAATCTTTGTTAATAACTAAACAAATTCTCTTTTAAAAATAATTTTTATAACTGTAAATAAGTTAAAAATAAAGTCAAAAGAGAATTTTAACTTTAAATAAATAAGTTAAAAATAAAGTTAAAAGAGAATTAACTTAAAAATAAGTTAAAAGAGATTTTTTAAAAGAGAACTAAAGAATTAGATTTCTAGTCAATGGGAATTATTCATGTTTGCTCCAATGATTTAAATTTGCTGTCAAATTATCTTTAAAAATAGATGCCATTAAATACAAAAGATTTAAGGTGGTGGACTAGGAACCCCCAGACCCACTTTCTTTCTATGAAGAAATGGATTCAACAATATATGGATCAAACCCCTTTATGAGAAATCCAGATATCAGTTAAAAGGCTCTTGAATGAAGGCTAGCACAAAACCAGCTGTATCAACCAAAGCAAGAAATTTAGTGGCACCTTCTCACTATCGTCCCTGCATTGGAACAGTGCCACATGGTTGAGAGTAAAACTCCAGCTTCTGGTTTTCCCTGAGGAAAAAAGAGAAGGCTTTTGTATATGTCCAAAGTCTTGGCTTTTGGAAGAGGCTATGCAGGGCACTTGCTTCTGTCTTGCCCATCTTGAGATGAACTACATGCCTGGGGACCAGAGAACAAAAGAGTGAGGCAGCATAATGCTGCTCCACAGGAACCATGGTTTAAAAAAATAGGTGGGCTGATAAAACTCAGTGGCTACTTTGGAAGGAAGAAAGAGATGAGTGTCTCAACTTTCCAATAATAAGGGGCTAGGTCACTCAACACCTGGCATGCTTTACATGTTTGGACAGGATGCAGAACAGAAGAGCTGGGAAGTGTGCTGCTGCTTTGGAGACCCCATGACACAAAAGTATAATGTCCAGATGGGAAAATCCCTTCAACTAAGAATCTAAATTGTTATTTATTACAGGTACAGATTCCTTATGATGAATGTGATCAATATTATGAAAAATATATACTAATAAAAATAAAAATTAAAAAAAGAAAAGAATCTGTACATGTAAATCCTGGGAGATAAGTCCATGGTAAAATTGTGAGAGACTCCCAGAATGTGGGGCAAGACTGATGAGTGAAGGTCTTTTCTTGTGTGAACACTGTGAAAAGGGACTGTTTTTTGAGATCTTTTCCTTTATAATATAAAGTTATAGGGAATACAAGGAAATAGGCTATTTCCTATTCAAAGCCTGTTCAAAAGAACAAAGTAAATCTCCAGAAATTAACCCTAAAGGAATGGAGGTATGGGAATTGCCTGACAAAGATTTGAAAAAACTATCAAAAGGATACTCATGAGTGCAATAAAATGACACAGAAAAAAAAAATTTTTTTTTAGCAAAGAGAATAAAGAACTAAACTCTTGATCTGAAAAGCGAAGTAACAACTGAAAAATTCACTCACAGCAGACTTGAGTAAGCAAAACAGTCAGTAAACTATTAAGACAAATCACTTAAAATTATCTAGTCACAGGAGCAAAACAGACCCCCTGCACTACCCCCGCAAAAAGCCCTAAAAAACAAAAAAGTGAAGAAAGCCTAAGAGAGCTAGGGGATACCACCAACCAAAGCAATATAGTATAGCCTGAGAATTTAGAAATAAGGAGCAGAAGGGTTATTTATAAATAAGCAAAACTTTCCCAAAAACTGGAGGAAAAAAAAACCCCTGACACCCAGATTCAAGAAGACAAACCCAAACAGGATGATCCCAGCAGTCAATATCAAAATATATTATAAGCCAGGTGGGAGGGTGCAAACCTGTAATACCAGCACTTGGGAGGCTGTGGCAGGAGGATCACATTGAGTTTGAGGTCAGCCTGGGCTACAAAGTGAGTTCAAGGCCAGCCTGAACTGCCTAGTGAAACTGTCTCAAAAAGGAAAAAAAAAAAAAAATACATAATTGAATGGTTCAATCATGTATTACCAAAAATGATTAATCCCTTGAATGCAGGGGAACAGATTAAAAGCTAAAAATCAATGTGATATAAAAGCACATTAAGAGAACAAAGGGTAAACATTCTAAGATGATTCAACATAGAAAAAGCATCTTTTTGATGATTAAACTCTGAACAAATGAAAAGTAGAAGGAAATTACCTCAACATAATAAGCATCATGTATCAAAGCCCACAGTTAATATCATATTTGGTGGTTAAAAAAAGACATCTTTTCCTTTATAAGCAGGGTCAATGCAAAGATGTCTCCTTTCACTACTGTTTAATATAATACTAGAAGCTTGGGCTGGCTCTGTTAGATTAAAAATAAGAAGAAAGAAATAGAAAGGACAAAAGTAAAATTATCTCTCTTTAGAGATGATATATGTATAGAAAACCCTACATATTTTCCCTGAAAACAGTTAGAATTAATGAACAGATGGAGTAAAGTTGTAAAGATTCAAAAACTGACACACCCCACACACTAACAACCAAAAAAAAAAAAAAAAAAGAATTTAAGAAAATATTCTATTGGTGACAGCATCAAAAAGAACAAAGCACTTAGGGATAAACTTAACTAAAGGAAGCAAAAGACTTTATGCTGAAAATTACAAAGCATTGCTGAAAATAAAGGTAACATAAATAAATGGAAAGACATCACACATTTCAATATCAAAAGACTTAACACTGTTAAAATGTCCATGCTATTGGAAGCAATCTACAGATTCAGTGCAATTTCTACCAAAATCTCAATGGCATTTTTTATAGAAATAGAAAAAGTAAGCCTAAAATCCATATGGAGCCACAAAGGTCCATGAGCAAACAAAATAGTATTGAGAAAGAAGGTCAAAGCTGCAGAAATCATGCTATATGATTTAAAATATATTACACAGCTACAATAATGAAGAAAAGTATGGTACTGGCATAAAGACATACAGACCAATGGAACAGAATGAAGAACTCAGAAATAAATCCACAAATATACAGTCAATTACTGCTCTCCAACAAGGTGTCATGAACACACAGGGCGAAAGATACATCATCAAAAAATGATGTTACCATATGACAATGATACATGCACCAATGCTTACAGCAGCACAATTCCTTAGAGTCTGGAAGATCTCTGGAAGAAGCCTGTATACCCATAAACTGATGATTGGATACACAGAATGACAAATCTGAGGCATTTATAAGAAGATGGACACACCTGGAAAATACTGAGTGAAATAAATAAGACATACAACCTTAAATACCATTTAGCATCTCTCATTTGAGTGAGGCAAAGTACAAAAGAAAATGATAAAGGATGGACAGAAAGGGACAAGGGGATAGATCTTGTCCAGTAGGGAAGTAGTCTAAGAGAACAAAGACAAGGAGTAAGAAAGACAAGGGGAAAAAAAAGAGGAAAAAAGATGTGTCCTATACAGGATCCCAATAACTCCAACCAATGTAAACTTTATAAACCATAACATTAGCTAAAACAAATAATATCAACAAGTATGTAAACGACGATAGGAAGCAGTAACATATACATGTAACCACTCCCTGAGATGACTGTAAACTACAGGAATTGAAACATGTACTAATAAATAAAATAAAATAGTTTTAAAATGCTAGGAAAACAAGGTATCTACATGCAATGAACAAAATTAGATCCTTACCATATATAGTACACAAAATTTTACTAAAAATATATTCAAGACTTAAATCTAATCTGATATTGTAAAATTCCTAGGAAAAAACTATAGAAGAAGAGTTTAATAATATTGGCCTTGGTAAGTACCTACTGATTTAAAATTATCCTATGACCCAGCAATCCTATCTTGTGTTTTCATTTTAGTTAACACACACACACACACACACACACACACACACACACACGAGATATGCCTTCTTAACTTGGTAAGTGTACAGTATAATATTGCTAATTACATGGACAATTGAAATAAGGATTTAAGAGATACTTGTACTCCCACATTCACTATAGTATTAGTCCTAATTTCCAACAGATAGAAATAACCTATTTACTTACACATGAATAGATAAAATATGGTATATGTCTTAGTTACTTTTTTTTTTTCCTCTTGTTGAGACAAAATATCTGATGCTCAAAGTTAGGGAAGGAAAGGTTTATTTCTTACAGTTCTTGGAGGTAACCGTCCATATTCAACTGGCTGCAAGACAGCCTGGCATGCCAAGGCAGCCATTCATGGCCACCGCAAACAGCAAAGGTGAACCAGGCAAGAAAGAAAGACATGCCTTCTTCCTGCCCGATACACTGTATGCTGGCTCCACCCCTGGGCGGGTGTAGTACTCAGACCACCAATCCCAGCGCTAGACAACAAGCCAATCACAAACGCTACATTTAGCCACCATGATTGCATGAGGCTTGACGGGGAAGCATCCTGAACATAAACCATAAAGTTATTACTCAACCCTAGAAAAGAAGAAAATCCTGTCAGGTATTTCAACATGGATGAACCTTAAGGACCATTATGTTCAGTGAGATTAGCTGTTGACAGTAAGACAAATGTTATCTGATTCAACATTTGAGGTATCTGAAGTGGTCAAACTCAAAGAATCACTAAGTAGTACACTGGGAGTTACTAGGGGTATGGAGGAGGGAGGCAATGGGTATTGCTGATCAATACTGTAAAGTTTCAGTTATGCAGATTAAAGTTTGAGTGACCTGGCTTACAGTGTCTATGTAGTTAACAATATTATACTGTACACTTACAAAGTTAAGAAAGCAGATTTCATGTCATGTGTTTGTTTTTGTTTTGTTTTTAAACTATAATGAAAACACAAAGATAGTCACCAGCTATTACTCTAAACCCGGCTGGCAATCTTACCAGATATATAGCGACTTGGGTTATTTCTGAAGCGATCATCCACTAGAATAAGAGCTCCCCAGTCATTTTTATGTCGAATACACCTACCAAAAAATAGGGAGAAATAAAAAATATGTATCATTGAGTATAAAAGTCAGGTTTCTAGAGGGACAGAAAATTAATGATGCTCTAGTTACACATTCCTATAAACAATCTAAGATTTATAGAACCTACCCAATCTAATGCACCAAAGTAGGTATACATTTTCTAGATATTTTCCTTGTAACAAGAGTGCCTTGGAGGATAAGCCCTTTTTTTTTTTGAGACAGAGTCTCATTATGTAACCCAGACTGGCCTTGAACTAACAGTGATCCTTTTGCCTCAGCCTCCTGAGTGCTGAGATTACAGGTGTTTGCTGTCATGCACAGCCAATACTCACATTTTTAAAAACCAATTATCGTGCATTATGAATTTCTTAAATGTACAACATTCACTTGATTTTTTTTTTTTCCAGTACTGGGGATCAAACTCACGACCTTGCACTTGCCAGGCAGGTGCTTATGCCACTGAGCTAAATGCCCAGTGCATAATTCACTTGATTTTAAATTTTCAAAATCTTGATTAATAAAAGGATAAACTCCTTTGTAATAATTGTTACTTGTTGATACTGTTCATTGAAAATCAGTAAATGACAATTGGGTTCTCCACTTAAGAAAACTGATAAAATACTAACAGTACAGTATTATACATCAGTATAACAGATATATGATTTTTTTTCTAATCTTCTTTTTTATTTAAAGAGAAACAAAAGCATGTAAAGGGTAGAGATAATACAGAGTTTCAAAAAAAAGATAAACAACAAGAAATCACTAGCTGATAAGTTAAATATTGTCCTCTTAGAAATAGTTGTTCAAGTTACAAAATTAAAGCATAGATAGCAGATATTCAAACAGTGAGACTGTAATCAGCTACGCATGCATGAGTCTCTACATGTATTTCTATCCTTCTGTATTAGAGGGAAAAACAAAACTTAGCAAGACAAAACAAAACAAATTCCTATAAAAACATGAAACCAAAAAGTCGTATAAAACCATAATACAAGGTGATCTACAATGATTACTGTGTTGTTTCTTATTATCTTCAATAGAATTGTCTATATCACCAGGCATAACTGAATATAGCAGTATAATTGAATATAGCAGTACATAACAATATTAGTAAAAATAAAGCATTGTAGACAGCATAAAACTTCAAAGGCAGGTAATAATCAAACCAGAGTAAATATTCTAGTGAATCTTGTCATCTTCAGTGCAGTTGCCTATACTTCAGACTTGATACTATCAATCATAATAGCTTTGAATAAAACCTATCAATAAAAAACAGTGATCCAACAAACCAGATTTGATTACGATCAGTCATGGTAAAACAGTGTAGGTTTTACAGAGCTTTCAATTAAGTTAATAGGAACTTAAGGATGATTACCGTACTATATCCTGTTATTTTTGGGATTACTGTCTGTGCCCTCAAATCTAGTACAGGTAGAATGACTGGAACAGAATATAATACATCTAAGCAGAGGGGTGTGAGTAATGTGGGTTTTAAATCCTGGTGCACTAGTAACAATATAGTGTATCAAGGCCATCTATGTTAGAGATTCTAGCCATCCTTCTCTGCCTCATTTCTGCTATGCTATTTTTCTGCTTTTGTTTGTCTACTTTTCTCCTTCATTCTCCTGCCTGCCCCGCTCACTGGGGCCTTTCTGCCACTGCTCCTAAAATCCTGGTATTTTTTTTCTCTTTCTCTAGAATGTCCTTCAGTATTCTCTGTAGGGTTGGATTGGTGGTCATAAATTCCCCCAGTTCCTCTTTGTCATGAAAGCATCTTGTTTCTCCATTAATTTCTAGTGACAGCTTTGCAGGGTACAACAATCTGGGCTGGAGGTTATTTTCTTTCAGGGCTTGGAATACTTCATTCCAAGCTCTTCTTGATCTGATGGTCTGTGTCGAGAAGTCAGCCGTGATTCTGATGGGCTTACCTTTATAGGTAATCTGTTTCTTTTCTCTGACAGCTTTTAATATTCTGTTTTTATATTGAATTTCTGGTATCTTGATTATTATATGTCTGGGTGTAGATCTGTTTTGGTTGTAGGTGGCTTGAGTTCTGCATGCCTCACATAACCGAATGTCATTTTCTTCTCCCATTTTTGGGACGTTTTCCTTAATTATTTCCGTGAATAGACTTTGTAATTCTCCTGTATGTATTCCTGCTTCTTCATTCATGTTTCTTATTCTTAAAGTGTAGATTCTCTTGTCATCTTCTAGCCTTTATATTATTACTGCCTGTTTCCTTGTTATCTTTAAGAGATCTTTCCTTTCATGATCACACATTGCAAACTTGTCTTCAAGTTTTGAGTCTATCCTTAGTTTCTTTTAAGGAGTTTTGCCAGCTTTCAATGGAGTTTTTAATTTCCTGGTAATCTCTTTGAATCTGCTTCATGTATTCTAGATTTTCTTTCTATTTTTTATCGAATGTTTCTCTCCTTTTTTTGTGTTCCTCCCTTCTTCCATCTGTATCTTCCTGAGAGATGCTTCCTAAGAGCATTTCTTTTATTACTCTACTCATATCTTGCTTTACCTGATTAGTATTTCAGTTTTGAGCTCGTCTACAAGGTTCTGAAGATCTCTTAATGTCCATTGAAGCCATGTCTGATGTTGCGTGTTTGCCACCCTCAGTCTCCCTTGTTTTTCCCCTCTCCTGGCTCAGTGCTCTCAGGGTTCTGGGCTGGGGGCCTCCTCTTGCCTCTCTCTCCTGTCATGGTCCCAGCTTCCTCCACACAGGTGTACAGTGCAGCCCCCTTCCCTGTTGGCCACAGTTCCTCTGAAGCATGCTGACGAAGGACCTCTGCCCCCTCCTGCCTGTCCCTCCCCACCAGGCCAGCCAAACTTCAGGGGCCTTCACCCGGTTAGTGCATGCTAGGCACAGGGAATAGATTTGGGACGGCTCATTGGGACCTGGCCAAGGGCGCAGCTCAGTCCAAGCAAATCCCACAAATCTGCTCTGGGGAGGGAGCAACCAACTGGAGTCACTGTCGCTCCCAGTTCAGGCTCTTCCTGCCCGATTCCAACATGTTGCCCATTTGGTCACGCCCTTCCCTTGGGGGAGTGTGTGTCTCATTCCCAGCACTGACCATGGATTAATGAAGGTCCCTTTGCCGGCTCCACTCTCCATTGGGCTCACCAACCTCCGACTTCAGCGCTGCTGTGGTTCCTGTGAGCAGCGGCGGGATTGAGTTTGGACAGCTCTGCCAGCCGGCACGGATTCAAGCTGGCACAAACTTGGCAGGTCACCGTGAAAACTCTGTGTCCCGTAATTTTTAGCTGTTCCAGTTGTAGTCCCAACGTGTTGGATGAGCTTTTTTACGTTTTAACTTCTTCCTGTGTCAAGAGGATCCATCTCCCTCTGTCTGGGTCTCTCCAGGATGTTTTATTCTGGCATATGAGTTGGTTCTCCTGGGAGGCTTTGTATTTTGTTGCTCACTGATTGGCCATCTTGACTTCTCTCCTCCAGATATATGATTTTTGTGTGATCCTAGAAAAATGTGTTTTGAAGCTCAGAGGCTCTCTGACAGTACTGAACCGAGCACTTTTTACTAATCCCACAAGCATTTCTGAAGTATGTGTATAGCAAGATGAGACACAGTTGGCTGCTGAGAATACAAATCTGTATAACATGCACACAGGGAAGGAAATAGGCCATTACATTATAGTAAGGCATGTGCCATAATAGAGAGAACATACAAAATGCTATGGATTTACTAAGGTATAAATAACTAAAGTTAAAAAAATAAAAATTATGACATTCAACTAGGATCTTGATTGTTAAATTTGCCAAATGAATAGTATCATAACTTATGGCCAATGCACAGAGTAATGAAAAGAAAAGGTATGTTTAATGGTTTAATGGAGTTGTTTATGTTTAATGGTGAAAACTTTTCTGGTTGGAAGTAAAGTATAAAGATGAAAAAGTAGATCTTGTGGATCAAAAACTAGATAGGATCAAAATGTGAAGGGCTATTTGATGACTATGTGACCTTGGCCAAGTAATTTAATCTCTCATAACCAGCTTAAAAACAAAACAAAACAAAAGATGGATTACCAACATGCATTGCTATTAGAAGTGATTTGTTAAATGCTTTACTTCAAGTTTCTACTTAAAAAAAAAACACTTTATCTTTATTCAATATCCTTCAGCTTCAAAGTTATCCATAAATATTATCATCATGTGTGGAAGGCACAGGAAAATATGGATTATAATCACAATATTAAATAAATAACTATTTATAAATAATTTGTAAATAATAAATAATATTAAAATGAAAAATATTTTCCTATTAGTTGCTTTCTTTACACTGAAGTATAAAAATTAATGCAATTTTAAGATGCTATAGGCTAGATTGTTTGCATATAATATATATAATTTAACAGATATGAAGAGTTTACATACCTTCAGTGACTAAAAGTAGAGTCTGCAAATAGAATGACTCCTCACACTGGCTGCTATCTTGATTTTGTTCCCTGACATCTTGAGGGTGCAAGAATGAATGACTTTTACCTATAAAATCATGGTCTGGGATTTATTTATTTATTTATTTATTTTGATGCTGGGGATCAAACTCATAACCTTGTGCTTACCAGCAAGCATTTGAGCCGCTGAGCTAAATTCCCGGCCCAAGGCCTGGGATTTGATGTTCACATGATAATACTTTTTGTTTGTTGGTAAGCTTCCTTTAATCAGTATTTACTGAGCATTTTTGCATGCCATTCATTGTTTAACCAATCATAAAACTTCTTTAAATTTGAGTGAATGTTGAGTTTTAATTTGGTTCTGATTTCTTCTATTTACTCTTTTCAACTTCCACTTGGGACATCTAACATTAAAAATATGCCTTTTTAGGATTCTAGTTAGGTAGAATTTTACCAACATTAAAAAAAATAAAAACCAGCAATACTAGCTCTACATGTAGCCCTGATGACAGAAGTAACAGTTATAATAAATTTTACTATCCTTACCTACCTAGGGCCTGGTTTAAGGCCCTATATGCTTGAATTTCATACCATTGGCGGCCAGGTAAAAGTCCTCTCAATTTTGAATGATGGTCATTGTACTGTCGCTTTAGTTCAACCTGACAGGTTAAAAAAAATACAGTAAAGATAAAGTTTTTTTTTCAAAAAATCATATTAACTTTTAACATTTTGACATAATCTTTTAGGGTAAAGAGGTATTTTGTTTTCTAGTACTGATTTTTTTTTCATTTTATTTAAAGTTTTTATTTATCCTTATGTTACCTAAATTCCCTTATGCATATCTGTGTGATATCAATCATTTGAGATTAATTTACACATAATAAAATTCACACATTTTCAGTGAATAAGTATATAACTTTTGGCAAATATATTGTTCTATAACTCACTCATGCAATCATAATATATAATATTTTCATCACTGGTAAAAGTTCCCTCCCTTCTCTTTTCGATTGATTACCTTCCTTTGCTGCTGACTCTAGCAACCACCAGTCTGCTTTCTTTTTGCTTTTTCTAGAATTGCATGTAAATATATATTAACATATAGAATGTAATCATTTGCCTTTTTTACTTAGCATAATATTTTTGTAATTCATCCATGGTAAAATAAATGTTTTGTTTATCTAGTCTGGTCATCTCTGCTCCAACCTCTAAGATTGAGTCCAGATTCTTGCACATTCTAGCTAAGTACTGTATCACTGATTCATGCTCTCAGCCCTAACCTCTGCTTTGCTTTTTAACTGGGATGTTTAGACCTCTTGTATTTAGCACTGTCACTGTTATGCCTAGGTTTAAAAATATCATTTTGCTACTTTTTTTTCCTGTTTATCTCACTTGCTTTTAACCTTTTTGGATCAATAAAATCCTCCCGCCCCATCCTGTGCTTCCATTTTATTTCCACTACTGAATTTTAATTACCTGTCTTGGTTTTTCCTTTGTTTCTTGCATTTGTGCTAGAAATATCCATCTTTGACTTACCACTGCCTACCTTAAAATAGTTTTATACCAATTGGCATACAGTATAGGAACTATATCATAATATACTTTCATTGCTTTTTCTTGTGCTTTGTGCTATGGTTGCCATACTTCTATAAAGTATGGGGGTGAGGTCCATGCTAAGCCAGCACTCTATTACTGAGCCACTCCCCACCTCCAGTCTTTATTTTTGAGACAGGGCACTCCCAAAGTTGCCCAGGTGTGGGGAGTAGCTGAAGCTAGAAACTGATCACACATGTAGGGGTGAGACAAGCCCCTTTCAAGAACAAAGAGTACTGGAGGCAAGCTGCATGAACAAAATGCTTCAATTCAGAGACCATCAATACCTGAGGCAATCCAAGTAATGGGTTGCTATACAAAGGGGAAGTGATGTGACACCAATCTGCCAAATGTATAAATAAATGTGATATGGTGGTTGAGTACTTCATTTCCTGCCATCTGAAGGGAGGGCTCCACCTGACCTCAGCTGCTTTCTGTGTATTGTCCATGCTTTTACTGTCCTTCCTCCTGGAAACTTTGAGAGCTGTGCTGGACAAGACATATAGTGCTGGACAAGATATATGGGTAAAAAGAAATAGTGGGTAAGAAGACATTTCTCATTGTGTGCACAAAAGAGGAAGAATGCACTGATAGCACCAATATTAATCAGAGAGGTCTACTGATATTAATATCATCAGGTGTAAAACTTGGGGCAAGAGAGAAACAGGCTCACTAGGACCAGAGAGAGAAATGGGCTCACTAGGGCCAAAGAGATAAACAGGTTTGTGAGAAACAAAAAGGAAAGAGGTATATTGATTTTACCAGTCGTCAAACAGAAGGCAAACAAATTCTCAAGAAACAAATGTATATGGAAGTGTTTGTTGTATTACTGATTTATGTATTTACTCTCTTTCTGTGGATTTTGATTAAAGCCATATCTTAATAGTTGTAAGCTTGTTGGTACAACTTTAAAGGATTTGGCTTGGAGCACTATTTTAAAGTCAAGTCCTGAGCAGGAAAAAGATGGCAGAACAACATCCACTCCAGTAACCATAACTGAGGTATATTTCAAGGAAATTTTGCTACATCGTAGGCTGAGATTTTCCCCCTTCATAAAACAGTCATTTTTTAAGTTAATTGCTCATCACTTGGCCTTTGGAAATGCAAATAAATGGTGTAAAGAGGCTTTTAAGAGCCTATAAAAAATGGGATATACTGTCTGAGATTTGGATTTGTGCAGATATTGGCTCCTCATGTGTGCAGGGGGCTACCTTGGTAGCAAATATTACTCAGGTTACTCAACCACAGCTTAGAGGAAACAAAAACACAAAGCAGTAGCTTGTTTCAGTTGCAGGGGCAGAGGGACAAAAACCCGGCTGGCCATGCCTGCAGCATGCTATGGCTTGAACTGTGCCAGGACCTCACTGGGTATTGAAATTGCCAGCTCACTCAAGCCACAGCAGTCAGCTTGAGACTGCAGGAACCTTCTGTGGGGAAGAAAGAAAGAAAGAAAGAAAGAAAGAAAGAAAGAAAGAAAGAAAGAAAGAAAGAAAGAAAGAAAGAAAGAAAGAAAGAAAGAAAGAAAGAGAGAGAGAGAGAAAGACAGGAAGAAAGAAGGCAGGCAGGCTATGGCTGCAGAGGTGGCAAGACTGGAGCTACAGCTAGATGCAAAAGCAGTGAATGGGAGCCATAACCATCTAAATAAGAGATAAAGGGATTTTTGTTTTTCTTTCTACACTTAAGACTGATAATGGCCCAGTGTATAGGAGTGCTGCCTTCCAAATGTTGCATAAAATTTTCATATTTCTCTTACCACAGGAATTCCTTATAATCCTCAAGGCCTAAAAATTATTAAACATGCTCACTATACACTCAAAATTCAATTACAAAAACAAAAGGAGGAATGCCCTACAAAATTTACACCTCAGACTTCACTTGGCAGTATATACTATTAACTTTTTAAATCTTACTATGGATGGAACTATAGCAGCAGAAAGACAATTCAATCTGGTAAAGAAAAAGAAGCTAGGAAGGGTCCTAGCCCACTACTCAGTATAGTATAGGGTATGCTTGTGTTTTTCCAGAGAATGCTGAACAGCCTATCTGGGTGCCAGAGCATGTGGTATGGCTATACCATGGACCCAGACCCATCTCCAGAAGCTGATGCTCAGTCCTGTGACAGCAATGCCTTTGAGACCATACCACAGCCTACAAAGACGATGCTAGACCCGACCTGGGTCCAACTAAAAAAACTGATCCAAGATGCCCAGGAGATGGTAACAAAAACCAGAATTAAAGGTCTGAGTAGGTGACTCAGTATATAGAGATCACCAAGCTAAAAGTTACATGAAAGGTGATGCAAAAGATACCAGTATTAAGACAAAACAAAATACAAAAGCATATACTGATTATAGGTAAAAAATTTTATTCCTTCCAAATTCTTAAGAGATCTGTTAATTGACCTGCAACAAAATCTGATTCATCTATTTATAATTATAACTTCTAACACTGTAAAAAGTTATAAGTTAATTTGGTCAAAAATATATTTGAGAGCACTCTGATTTTGTAATGTTTGTCTCTTCTGTCTGTTAAGCTGTGTATTTATTTGTCTGTCATATCCATTAACAGTTGTTCTTTATTTGCGCTTAATGATTTTTCTCTTTTCCTTTTTTCTTTTGCATTTTTGGAACATTTGTTTATAAAACAATTTGGGTTAAAAAAATTTGGGGTTATAGATTTAAAAGCATGCTTCCACCCAGGTTGCCAGCAGGTAAAAATGATGCTAAAATTGGTTATGTAAATGTAATGTATATTTTTATGTATTGTGACTTGAAAGTATCTCACTGTTCAAAAATAATGTTAAATGTTGCAATTTGGTTTTCATAAGTCATCAAAAAATTATTAAGATAATTAAACAAAAATCCCTTAGGGTAGGGAGAGATTATTGGACAGGACTCCAATTGATAAATAAAAGCAGATGCCTGGAATAACACTAACCAGTTCTTGTTCATTAATGGGAAACCCCAATGAGAAAGATCAGTTTACTGATCTTTCCTTCTATAGCTCCACAGCCTTATGGGAGACACCCTAATAAATGTAATTAAAATATATTATTGTGATATGTTTATGTTGGTCATCATCAAAATAATTAAGTTTTCTAGATAGCAAGGTTTTTGATTTAAAGAGAGTGTGGTACAAAGGTTTTCATATGGCTATCACGATTGATTGTTATTGTTTTTGTAGTGTATTGAATGTACTTGTGCCTTTGGATGTGTGGGTCTTCTGAAGTATAGAACAAGGATTGTTTATGGTGATAGACTTTTCTTTCAGATTTAGATGTCTGCCTTTAACAAAAACTTATGGGATGTACATCCCACTACAGATCAACAAGTTAGGAAGAAGTTTCTTATGTATTAGATAGGGATGACTGAAAAAGGGTATTTTATGTCAAAATGGAAATTTTAGGTGTGTTACAAAAATGTTATCGTGCTTGTCATGCTATGATATTATGTATAGTTTTGATTTATAATTTTGTGTAAAATTTATAACTTTGTTAACATTCTACAGGGGTTTAAATAGTACATCATCTAATAACTACAACATTAAATAACTTCCATTTTATGTTCTAAAGCACTTGATATTCAGATAAGATAGTAATGTTAAGCTTGCTGCCTCTGTTACATTGTAATGTTATCAATCTTTTCTTCTGGATGTTTAGTAACTGAGATTTGGAGAACAAAAAGTAGAAAGATAGATGGGCTAGGAGGATGCCAATATTTTGTCCTAGGTCCCTTTGAGATCAACGAGGCTCACGACAAAAAGACCTCTGCTGTGATATCCTATAACTCAAGAGAGTCCCTCTTCTGACCAAGGAGACTGTGGGGACACAGAGGAAAGTGATCAATGATATGTACTGTGCCTAAGGAGAGTCATCAGGAGAGAAAAATCTCCCAAGCTTCACAGAAAGCAATTTGGTCAAGCAATAACCATGAGTCATTCAGACGGCTGACACTGACAGAAAGTTCTAAGAAGTACTGTGAAGTTCCTTTCATGAACAAACAGGGCCCAAGGCAAGCTGCATGAATAAGCTGCTTCAGTTCAGAGAACACCAAGCTCTGAGGCAATCCAAGCAATGGTTGCTAGGCAAAGGGGTGTCATGTGACACCAACCTGATAAAGGTATAAATGCGCTATGGTAGTTCAGCAGTTCCTTTCCTCTCATCTGGAGAGGGGGTGCCACTTGACCTCAGCTTTCTGTATATTGTCTCTTATCTTTATTTCTCCATCCTCCCCGTCCCAGGAAACTTGGAGAGCTCCCCTGAATGTGGCATCCAGGAAAGGATAGAAATTGCAAACCTCCTTCTTCAGCCTTTCAAGTAGCCAGGATTACAGATATGTGCCACTATGCCTAGCTAAATAAGCATTTTGGGGAGGGGCAGAAGAGGTTTAGTTACTGAAAGGTTATGAAGATAGTATAGAGTTTCTGTATATCATTTACTCAGCTCCCCTTAATGTTAACAAAGAACATCACTATGGTACATATGTCTAAATAAAGAATTAACATTAGGATGTCACTTTTAACTGATATTTTATTTCTATTAACAGCTTTTCAGAAAATACCCCTTTTTTGGTAAAAGGTATCAATGATTTACCATTTCTGGCACTTTCTTTCATTGTGTAGTTTCTATCTGATATCATTTTCCTTTTATCTGAAGGACTTCTTTTAACATTAAATTGTATTTTACCTCTATGCATTGTTCTCCTTCTTAGACCCTAATTATATTGTATTTTTGATATTTAGAAATATCATAAAGACATTTAAAAAGATATGTTGCTTCTTTTCTCATCTTCTTTGAACATGTAGAATAAAAAACATAAGGCATTTTAATGTCCTTATCTGCCAGTTCTAATGTTTCTGTCATACCTGGTTTTTCTGTTTTTTTTTTTTTTTTTTTTTTTTTTTTTTTTTTTTTTTTTTTTTTTTTTTTTTTTTTTTTTTTTTTTTTTGTATTAGAAGTTATATTTTCTTCTTTGCAGGTTTTGTTAAATTTGAATTGAATACTGAATATTGTTAATGTTGTATCAAGTTACTGGATTTTGTTGTATTATACAGCCTTGTGTTTTCTTCTGCACTGTGGGTAGGTTCCTTGGAACCAATTAAATTCTTTTGAGATTTACTTGTATTTCTAGGGCAGTTCAGAGCAGCCTTTAGGCTCATCTTCAGTACAAGGGTGATCTCTTCTATTGACTATATCCAGTGTTACATGTTCTACAACCACCACCCCACAACCACCACCACCACCACCACCACCCCCGCTACACAGCTATTGGAAGCACAAACTATTCCTAGAATTTTGTGAACTAAAGGAAATTTTTTGCTATTACTTTTCTTGGCCTTAGGTAGTTTCCTCTCATACATATGCCAGTCAGTAGCTTTCTCTTTTTGCTACTCATCCTTCTCTGGTACTTTGTCTTGCAAATTCTCATTGCCACAGTCTCCTAACCATGGAGTCCTTTGACTGCTAAGCTCTGTTTAGGTTTACTCTTCCTTCACCATGCACTGTGGCCTAGCTTCTAAGGAACAATCCGATGCAAATGGGAAGGTTCATCTTTTCTTCCTCTCACAAATCTCAGTCCTACTGTGCCTACTGTCCATTATCTAAAACATTCAGTTTTCTAGTTCTTTTAAGCAAGAGAGTTTATCTGGGCTCTGTGATTGTTAATTTCATTTTAAAAAATTTATTATGGAGAAATTTGCCTATACATAAAGAGAAAATAATGTACCTCAACTATGCAATATTGTCAACATTTTATCTATCTTGCTTAATAAGTATCCCTGCATATGTTTTGTGTGTGTGTGTGTGTGTGTCTGTGCATATGTATGTATACATATAAGAAGGGCATTTTAAGACAAACTGCACTGGGTGATTTACAGCTTAGTACCATTCAAATCTTTTTCAGCCATAAATTGAAAGTATTCTTAATTAGAAGAGTTACTATGAAATATCCGAATAATTCCTTCTATAGCAGCAGTTCAGACTTAAGCCTATTTATTACTAGAGGGCTGATACACTTCTGCAGCTTGTGAGACCCTGTGCTCAAATGTGCCATGTGCATATTTCTGAGGTCACAGAATCCTGAGACACTAAAATACTATGAATCATTCCTTTATGACGACTTTAACCTTAAACTAATTTCTATAAATTTAACTACTAGGTACATTTTATTAAACTGGATATACAACCCTAGAGTTACATTTTTAAAAATATGTATAACAAAGAATGACTTTTTTGTTAAAATATTTAAAAAATACTTATTTAGCTGGGTGTGATGAAAGGTTTCTGCCCTAGTATAAATTACTAAATATGGTGGTGGTTTAACATGACAGAAGGCCAAAGCAAAAAAACACTTACCCTGATGACCACTCCCTCCTCTTTCCCCTACTGGCCCAGATTACAACTTCCTCTTTCCTTTCTCACACACACAAAGAAAATTCCAATCAGTTCCTCATGAGGCATCAATAGCCACCCCAAACTCTGCCTCTGGCCAGAGGTCATAAAACTTCCCACCATGCTTATCCCTGGTCAGAGGAGAAAGCCTAACCCCACGAGTTGTGCACTCCTCCCCATATCCTCAATAAACGTGTCCTTTTTCTTTCTTTTTTGCTTCTTTATCACACAGGAAAAACCTAACACATGGTGGTGTGCCTCAAATTCAAGGTCAGCCTTTATTTACACAGTGAATTCAAAGCCAGTCTGAGCTAAGCATGCTGGCGCACACCTGTAATCTCAGCACTCAGGAGGCTGAGACAGGAGAATTACAGTTAGTTGTGGCCTCAGGTACATAGTGAGTTTAAGTCAGCCTAAATTACATTGTGAGACACTGTCTCAAAAAAAAAAAAAAAAAAAGAGGAAAAAAAAAAGCAAAGCCAGTCTGAACTACGTAACAAGAACCTGTCTCAAAACAAAGCAACAAACAACTTAAACAGTGACAGATATTTATCTGATAAACAGAAAACTGGAATATAGAAGAAAACCAAGAGTCTGGAAAAAAACCGCTGCTCATCTGACACATAATAAATGCAGATTTTAAATCAGTACAAAAAGGATAAACTAGTAAATAAGTGGTATTAGGGGAGACTTTTGAAAAAGTAAAAACCACTTTAAAAACATAAAGTTGGACCCCATCCCATAAAATAAATTCAGGATATCTTGAAAACTCACAATTGTCCTAAAGAAAATATAAGAAATTAGCTAGGTGTGGTAACATATGCCTGTAATCTGAGCATTCTGTGGCCTGACACAGGAGGATCAAAAGTTTTAGTGCAGCCCAGGCAATTCTGCCTCAGAACAGCAAAAAGTAAAAATCAAAAAATGGCTGGGAATATAAATCTGCAATGAAGGCCTGGGTTCAATCCCCAATACCAAAAGAAAAAAAAAAGTATTTTATAATACTGATGTTGAAAGACCATAAAATAAAAAACAGAACAAAAATTTTGATCTGTCTGCCTGAAAGCTAAAAACTTCTACATTACAAAATGAAATCTATAAAATATGCAAGAATACATCTATAACACATAGTAGGTAAAGTATTAATAACTTTAAGTGCAAGAATTTATGCATATAATTTTTTTAAAGACAAAAATTCTAAAAGAAGGGGCCGGGGATTTAGCTCAGTGGCATAAGCACCTGCTTGGCAAGTGTGAGGTCATGAGTTCAATCCCTGGTACCAAAAAAAAAAAAAAAATCTAAAAGAAATGGCAGGGTCAGGGATATAGCTCAGCAGCCTAAGTGCTTGCCTGGCAAGCACAAGGTCAAGTTTGATTCCTGATACCAAAAAATCAAAACAAAACAAAACAAAACAAAAAAGAGAAATGGAAAGGTATATAACATGGCTATTTATAGCAAAAATACAAATAGCTTATAACCACAGTAAATGCCTCATTACAAAGCAAAACAAGAAAAAGCAAAAAGGAAAAAAGATACCTCACTAATAAGTAAGAATATTAAAATGCTACTTTTCATATGTAAGAATAGTAAATACTTAAAACAGTAACTTCATTTCCATACCAATTATGATAAAGTAGTACTAAGCCACCAGAGCTCTTCCCCCATCAGAGCCTGTATCAGGCAGAACCTGCCCTTTGTCTGTAGAGAGCCACCACAGCCTTCCTTGTGGTGACTCCCTCCGTGCCCTCTCTGCTTATTAAACTCTTTTCATATCTACTTGCCTCTTCCCTTTAATATTCTGCACTGCTCTAGATTGAATACAAATCATTCAATCAGTTGGTGCTGTTGACTCCAGCAGTTGGAGGCTGTGTGGCTCCTGGGGAGTCTGTCCCCCATCTGAGCCCCTCTCCAGCCTACGGACCTTTCCTCTCTGCTTCTCTCTCTCTCTCTCTCTTCTTCCCTCCCTCTATCCCTCCCTCCCTCCCTCCCTCCCTCCCTCCCTCTGGGACTAGGGACTCCTTAGCCTTGCTGTTTCTAACATCTAACACTGGCCTTCATCTCGTCAGGTTCAAGGTAAGCCTCCCCTCTACTCTACTTTGGGGTGCCTGTACCAAATTGTGGCCACATCAGGACATCCCCCTACTACTTTACATCCCTCTGGGACCTCTACGTCCTTCGGGACTCCCACATGCCTCCTCTGGTGACGATTAGAGAAGTCATTGTTGGGACGCTACTATTATGTCCTTTTTGGACCTCCCTGTGCCTTCTCTGGTGATGACTAGAGAAGTCATTGTTGGAACTACACTACTACTGGTTGTGCTTCACTGGAGGGTGATGAGTCTCGGCTGATTCATAACCCTCCCAACTGGAACACAAGGGTAATAATCATTACCAGACAAAACCACTCCTCTGGGCTGTGCTTAGATACACTGGGGGTAAAACAAACTCTCAGGCCAAAGAGGCTAAAATTAAGAGATTTACGTGACTTTTACTACTGAAATGGCAAGTGGGGGTAAATACCTTATGTCCAGCTGTGGGTATGCTCTGACCTGTTCCAAACCTATAAGTCCTCCCAAATTCTTTTGACTCATTTCACACGTCCTTCTCCTTTATCAGCCTGCCACCATGACTCTCTTCTTTCTTTCTTGTTTCTCAGACCTGATAGATAAAATACCTGCACACCCCTATTGCCATAACTCATGAGGAGGCCCCTTCCCCACTCCTTTCTCCTCATCTCAGTTACTCTCTGAGGCTACACCACTGTGAGCTCCTCCTCTGTTTACCCAACTCTGCCCCTTCCTCTCTCTCCCCTTCCCATTATACTTGATCCTGCAGTCCTCCTAAACTCTCATTTCATTTCCCAAGCAGTACCAAACATTCAGACTAAATTCAAAACGTCAGACCTTGGTCATCAATCCCCCCAGGGATGTCTGCAACAATAGACAATGACCTTTAAAAGGTTACATTCCAAGACGACCATAAAAAGGTTGCATTCCAGGCTGAAACTCTAAGGCCAATTTATGGCCACAGCAGCTACAGCTGCAGTGAGTAGCACCCAGGGCTTGAACTAAAGCACAGACTGGAGGAAAAAAATCTAAAAACCAAGGCCCGCCCCCCCACCATCATGCTTCAAGTGCGGCAGAAAAATGACACTGGACACGAGCCTGCCCTGACATGTGGCCATGTTGGGAACTGGTCCCATCTGCAACCAAGAGAGCCACTGGAAGTGCGACTGCCCTGTCTGCCAGAGAGCGGATAAGTCATCACCTTCCCCGCCCTCACAAGATAAGACACTGCCGCCTCAGACTCATCATCGGCTGATCTGCTCGGCATCACCACTGAAGAGGATTGATGGGCCTCAGGGTCACGGTCTCACCCAGGTGTCTCTCTCAGAGCCCTGTGTCTTGCTAGACATCTCAGGTAAAACCTTCTCTTTCCTTGTTGACATATAAGCCACCCATAATGTTCGTCCTAAGTTTTAAGACTGATGTTCCAGGTCTGCAGTCTCCGTTATGGGAATTGACAGCCAACATAAATGACCTCAGCAGAAATTACTCCCTGCAGATTCCAAACCCTTTCCTTACACACAACTGTCTTATTATCCCAACGTGTCTTTTACCTCTTTTTGATAAAAATTCTACTCCAAAAAGTTAATTTCTATTATACTCTCTCCCTCTCCCCACAACTGTCATACTCCAATCCCTCTATCATTAGCCAATGACTCAGTCCCTCCCCTTCCTCCTGCCTTATCGACTATACAGTCTGAGACACCTCCAATCCCTCTCATGCCACCTACATTACTCAGCTGCTAATTCACCTCAAACACCCTTCAGTCTTCCCTTCTGTTCCCCAATACCCAACTGCCCCTAAACATCAATAGGGACTCAAACTTATTATCTGCTACTTCTTAACTAATGGGTTTCTAAGTCATTCAGTTGCCTGATGACACCCATATTCTCCCTGTCCTCAAATCCAACAGCTCCTATCACCTAATCCAATAGCCCAAAGCTGTCATCAGTACAATAACCCAATTCACCTGGTGGTACCAAACCCTTACACAATGCCATCTCATATTCCTCCACGTACCTCTCACTTTCCTGTGTTAGAGTTAAAATACACTTTTTACTATTCCCTTACATCCACAATGCCAAGACCTTTTCGCGTTTGCATGGACAGATTCAGATACTTTTCAGTCCACTCAAGACTGTGGACTAATATACACAGTGCTACCCCAGGAACTCAGAGACAGCCCTCACTTCTTTAGCCAAGGCTTAGCCAACGATCTTGTAACTATAAATCTACAACCTAGTATACTTATTCAATACATAGATGACTTCTACTCTGCTCCCCCTCCTATGCCACAACAACACAACACATAAATGCCTTACTCAACTCTGTAGCAGAAGATACAAGGTCTCTCACTCCAAAACTCAAATCACCTCACCACAGGTCAAATTCTTAGGCCTCATGCTTACACTCACCACTTGGTCCATAACCTCTGACCGTAAGACTCCTTTCTGACTTACAGACACCAATCACAAAACAACAAATATTATCCTTCTTAGACCTATCAAACTTTTTTCACTTCTGGATCCCCAACTTTGCTTCCTTAGCTCAGCCACTATACCAAGCCTCTAAAGGGCCTCTTTCAGAACCCCTAGATCCCACTATGCCAATTGACACTCTCTTCACAAACCTTAAGGAGGCCCTCCTTAGAGCTCCTGCACTTACACTTCCTAATCCTATTATACCCTTTATTCTATACACTACGATAGATAAAGATAATGTGATGGGAATATTGGGACACAGTAAAAGACCTTCATTCCAGGCCATAGCCTACCTCCCAAAACAGCTATAGTCAGAGGATGGCCTCCCTGCCTTCAGGTGATAGCAGCAACAGCCATCCTTATACAAGAAGCCAAAAAGTTCACTTTAACACAGACAATCATAGTCTACTCACCACACAATCTAGTCAATCTAATTTCTCACAAGACATTCCCAGCTTTAATGACCCCATCACAGCTACAAGTACATCTAACTGTAATACAAGACCCCACTGTCACAGAACAAAGAAGAATACAAACACAAATGGTGATCAAATAAATGTGGACTACTGTGTACAGAGTAAAGGGAAATGAGAAATGAAGACATAAATGTGGTCCAAGAGAATGAGGGGTTGACTTAGAAAAGCGACAGGTAGCAAAGAGGTCTAGTAATCCATTCTGGAGGTACGGCACTTAAGCTATGAAATAGAAGTGGGTCTTATTAAAGAGGAAAAAAATGAAAAATTTCTGAGTTTTCAGTTATTGAGAGAAACCAAATAATATGCCTAAAGAAGACAAGAACACAAGCATGTCTGAGGAAGAAGATGAATTTGGCTTTATTGAGCAAAAGATAACAATAGGAGCTAGCTAAATAGTCAAACTGGAAGCTGGGAACCAAAGATCTTAGTAGTATTTTTTTTTAAAAAGATCATTATTGTGTCTATAAATTTCATGCACAGTACAGTGATTAACTCTTACAAGTTAATCAGTGATTAACAGTCTTACAAGGTAGATATTAGTCACTTTACAGATAATTCAGGTTGATAACATTAAGGTACAGCTGGAATTTGAATCCAAGTCTGTCTGACTTAAGAGCAAACTCTTAAAGAGTGAAAACTCTAATTTGACAGTATATTACATGAGTAACCTGACGTAAGTCACATCTTTTGTGTCTTTTCCTATTTAAAAACAAAATGAGTAAAAAATCTAAAGTAAAAAATGGTTGTTGAATTTAATGACAGCAATTTACTTGCTGTCATAAACTACTAGTTTGAAGGCTCACAGAAATTTACTATAATTCCTAGCAAATAGTTACTATAATGTGAAACAGCTGTATTTATTTCCTTCATCTAGTCAATTTTGAAAGATATCTTTTAGATGGTATATGGAATGGTATATTTCTATAGTAAAGCCTAATTAAAGTACAAAAGTAAAGTTACTTTTTTGGGAAAACTTGGACTTTTTAGATAAGTTACCAAAATTTATTAGTCTTTTCAGTGTAGTCTGTAAAGGTTGAGCATTCATAATCTGAAATCAGAGTTGCTTCAAAACCTGAAACTTTTTGGACATAGATACCTGGCCATATGTAATAGGGCCCAGTCAAAATGTAACCATGGTAAAAATACGGGATAAAATTACTTTCAATCCATGTGGATAATGTATGTAGGAAAATAAATACATTTCTTTATTTTATTTTACAGAGAATAAAATGAAACAAAACAGAACAAAGCAGATTAGAACAGAACAATGCAAGCAGCACAGGACTTCAAAACAAGCTAACAGGAAATTAACAGAAACTACCCCTGTCCATACCTTCACACATATTGAAATCAAATAACAGAAAACAGATTAAAACCAATCAAAACAAAGAATAAAAGCATTATAGGACTTCAAAACAACATGATATGAAATCAGCAATGGCTACCATAATGTCTCACTTTCTTCAAAATAGCTGTTCATACCATCACACATAATGAAATCAATTAAATTCCATTTTTAGATGTGGTCTTAACCCCAAGATATCTCATTATATATAATACAACTATTTCAAAATCCTAAAAAATCTGAAATCCAAAACTTTTGGTCTCAAGCATTTCAGATATGATATATTTAATCTGTACCTTTATTAATTTTTTAAAGCCAAATAACACGGTTTAGCAAAGAAAACAGAATGATACACTGCTGGAAAGAGGCTTTCAAAATGGTAGATAAAATTTTTTATTTTATAAAAAGAACCCCTCAAAAAACTCTAGAATTTCCCACAGAAGAACCCCTGGAAGTTTCTAAATTAAAACATTAAACATTCTAAATTAAAATGTAAAGAAAGGAAATGTTTTAAAAAGTAACACAAACAGTAACTGTCACACTGTGCTGAATAAATTTCTGAAAATTCAGTAATAAAGTACATTATAAAATTTAGAAACAGATATTTTGCAAATTCTATCCAGTTGAGAAAAATATATACATTTTCTATTTACCTCTCAAAATACAACTAAAGCAATTTTTCTTCTTTAACAGTATTTTTCTCAAAATACTTTGATTTTTATATTTTGTCAGACCTAATACTTTAGTTTTCAAAATTGACTATGCTAGAGACAAACAATACTTTATGATTGTTCTTATCACAACATCTGCTCTAGTAAGTATTCTTTATAAACTAAGTATATAAAGATAACATAGCAACATTAGATTAAATAAACAAAATTATGACTCACTGGTCTTTTATTTTTCATCAAAATAAATGAATTTTCCTGTGTGACACATATCTTACAAATTTTCAAACATGTTTAAACAATCTAAAAAAATATTTAAAATGCTGCCAATATTTTATCTGGGAAATTATTTCAGTTAAAAAAAAACAAATAGACTAGGCACTTGACATGAGTCATTTATTTAACTCTGAAATGCTTTTACTATATAAAAAGATTTTTTAAATCAATAATAAAATATATCATTGAAGAATCATATTTAACTGGAGGGGGGGGAGGCGGAAATCTAAGGATTTAGAAAAGATAGGAAGCCAGCACGTCATTTTAATGATATCAGAATCTATTTCATTGTAAACTTAGTGATTATCAGGCATGAAAATCAATGTTCAATTTAAAATGACATACAGCATATGTGAAAAAGCCAGTTTCTCCTGCCAGCAAACAGCCTAAATGTTAAATAAACCAAAGGCTGGAAGGGATTATTTGAAATGTCAGAAAACAACCTTTTACTTTTACCTGCTCATCCTTATAAATACATTCTTATCCCTCAGGCATGCTTTCCAAACAAATAGTTTCAATGTGAAGCACCAAAAGGCCCCAGGCAAGCTCTGCTATCTTGTAACTGTCAAAGAGATTAGTCTTTGATCTATTTGGGAGGTCATGCCCATATTCACATTAGTTATACAGTCTTAACAACATTATACCTGTTGACCAATGCTTCTTTAATGCCTAATGAGACAGACATTTTATATTATGGAAGTTAACTGTGAATGCTTTTTCTAAATTTTGACAGAAAGTAAAAACCATAAACTGAGCTTAAGTGTGGTTTGGAAAGATAATCTTTTAGATCATTTAACATTACTTTTCAAATACATTTTATATGCCTTTCCCCAAATAAAAAGTTTCTACTTAATTTTATTTTGGAAGGCGTTTAAAACACTCCCCTCTCCACAACCCTAATAAATTAGTGTATGGGTAGTTTTGGAGAGGTTGGAGAGGTGTGAGAACAGAAGGAAGAAGGAAACCATTTTCATCAAATAGGAGGAATCACAAATTGAAAGCCCATAGCTGAGTTTTGTGTATGCCTTAAAATAATGAGAATTGCTGGGCGTGGTGGCTCACACCTGTAATCCCAGCATTTGGGAGGCTGAGGCAGGAAGATTGTTGTGAGTTCGAGACCAACCTGGGCTACAAAGTGGGCTCAAGGCCAGCCTGAACTGCATAGCGAGACCCTGTCTCAAAAAGAAAAAAAAAGAGAGAGAATTATTTGCCAATATTCAAAATTTTGACTATTTTACTACTATCCTCAATTAGCTCAATCATTTAAACATCTATTTAACTCATGTAGGAGTTTGCAACCCATTGGGCCAGATGTTGCATATATTCACACAAATTTCTTTCCATAAATGAATTTCAAAGTTCATACAAAATACAAAACATCCTTAATTTGGTAGTTTCTAGACAATAAACAATGTATCTGCACTAAACTGTAACCTAAATGACATAAGAAACACTGAACAGCAAACACATCCATAACCAAGTGGTACTTAGAGAACTGTGTAAAATATATTCAACAGACAGTATTCAAACACAAGAGATTTTTATATTCTGATTTTTACCATTAAATTATAATACACTTCAGATTAAATATAAGTTCCTTAAATCCTTATGCCTCAATTTTATGAGGAACAGTGTAAGTAAAATATTACTTAAAGCAGTAACAGATAATATAATGAAAAGAATTATATTTATGTCAACAACAAATATATGTCACAATTTTTAACATGATTTTTTTCAGCTTTCAGTCAAACCAATCAGTGTTGGCCTGAAATGGCTTTATATAAGAGTAGCCTCTTATGTTTTGTAAGTAGCTTCTGAAGAAATAAATGGTGTAAAGAGTGTAAGCTGGAACTATAAATGCATATCTTTACCACTACCTAGTGAAAGGTGGCAGATTTTATCCCAATTCATATAATTATGTGTTGATTTCAGTAATAAATATCCTTCTGAAAGCAATCAACTTAAGCAGAGCAGTTGTTTTTCCCCTTATATGTAAACTTAAAGATTCAAGCTTCCAAATAAGACAAAGTAAAAATAACCAGCTAAACTCACTAATTAAAACTATTAAGAAAACTTTGCTTCAGAAAAATAAATACATTTGTCTAGCAAACACTCAAAAAGAATAGTTTTAACTCTAGCCAAAGTACAGGGTCTAAAACCCAAACATTTACAGCAAACCAAATCTGGAAGACAGAGACAGTGCATTAGAGACTTTTACTGCTCTGTATCATCATAGTATAAACACTTTTATCGTTGTATCATAATATAAATTCCAACAGTTAATGTTCTAAACTCAGCATAAGATCTTGTATGTAAAATAATTTTAGCTAGATAAAAGGGATATAGCTGGTTTTATTTCATCTGGCATATTTTCAAAATTTCTGAAACACTAAGTTAACCAAATATAGTATTTTTTTTTAATGAAGAAAAAAGAGTTTTGGCCAAGTTTTGAGAAGCCAGGCTCCCTTTTAAATAAAATTTTTAAAAATGTAATAGAAATTATTTTCATTTATTGCTTATTTTATTATATTAGGACTTACACTACTTTATCAATAAGAATCACTTCCCAGTAACAGCAATATGATTTATTTTACACATACTTTAGTACTGCTTTAGATAAAATACTTTTGTAGAAGAATCTGTATTAAACTTTATATCGTAATCATCAGTGTTGAAAAAGATAATTAAAATTTTTAAAAACAAGGTTAGGATTGTGGCTCACGAGCAGAGTGCTTGTCCAACGTGCGAGTCCCTAGGTTTGAGCACCAGTAGAAGGAGAGAGAGAGGTAAGGAAAGAAAAAGGGAGGGAAGAAGAGAGGGAAAGGAAGATGAGGGAAAGGAAAAAAAGAGGAAGGAAACAAAGAGGAGAAAAAAGAGAAAAGAGAAAAAGAAAAGACAAAGTATGTTGCCTGTACATCAGTTATCTCCCATTTACCACATACACACATTCAGTCTCACTGGCTAAGGGTAATGTAGCTTGTAGCTACTATCCAGAACAGTTTATTAGGTACTGCACTCCTCAGTAAATGCTTTGACAATAATACAAAACATCTCACTCTGGACGCAGCATTAAAGCTTAAATTTTATTATGAAAACAACTTGTCAAGAGCATAGGACAAAAGTAGAAATTAGTATTTTCCTATTAAAACAGTAATTAAGACATGCAAGAAATCTCTACATGCCTATTATGTAAAGGGCAATATAGTTAGGCTATCCATTTAAAATATTGCTCAGGTAGACTAGAAAATGCTTAACGTATCACCTCTGGAAAATGCCACCATTCATGCTTTATAGTCTATTTCGAGGAAAAGAACCACAGTGGCAAAAGCACATGGCTTGGGGTCAGGCTTCCCATAGCTTTCTTTCTGAATTTCCTCTTCTGTTTAAAAGAAAAAAAAAAAAAAAAAGGAAAATAGTATCTGCCAACTTTACTTCACAGAGTTGGCTGAAGAAATTATTGTAAGCAAGAAACATAAAAGCCCCATACAGTAGAAGTAAGTAGGCTAGAAAGTCACTACTTATCTCATATTTCTAAGATCTAGTGTAGGTTTTGGTGGACTTTATAGTTAGTTTCCATATATATGAAAAAAGTAATAGGACTGTTGGTTATACAGCCATTGTCTTAAGTTGTTGAACCCAAATCAGAGTTTTTAACACTTGGTTCTTGGAGCTACAGTTGATTATACAGGCGCCTTACTTTACATGACTTATAAAGTAAGTTTCTTCAGTTTATGGAGTAGCTATCTTTACACTATCACTGCAGACATGTACACTTGGCAGGTTAAGGGGTCAAACAGTTTTGAAACAAATCTTTTTCTAAATAACATCTATAACTGATCTTAAGTATTCTGAAAAATGAGGGCTAATATTAGCATTCTTTAATATCTTTCATAATAATCTTTTGTTACTTCTCCACCTATAATTTGCATTTGAAAGCAGAACTACATACCATGCTAGTGGTGTAACTTACAAGAATGAATGCATGATTGGTCCTTGCTAGCCTAAATATTGTTCCTCACTCAAATATCTTACAATCTAGAAAGCAACTTGCTCACCTCCCTGGTACGCAGCCGTGGCTCAAGCGAACCTAGGTGACCCAGGGAGAGAACCAGCCAACGTCTCCTCTAAGATCCCACCATTTTGGAACTTAGAGCCCTGGGCAAGAAAGCAACCTGTTCGCCTCCCTGGTAAGCAGCTGTGAGCCTATCAGCACATGGGCTGAAAATCAAACATCCCATTGCCCCCCACCCCCATTAGCAAATGGGAGCCAGAGGTCTGAGCATCTCTTGGGAGGATGACCATATGCAATATAGCAGATATGGGGGCTTTCCTTCTACCATCTCTTTAAGGCAAATATTGTTATCACTGTTTTGCTTTGTTCTGATTAATTGTACTGCTGTATTCAATATTCAGTTTTGATAGGTTTTATAATGCTCTGTATTTGGTTTGATTTTGCTATACCTGATTGAAAGGACAACTACTGTGAAGATAATGAGATATACTATGGTACCTATTACTGTTATCCTGGTAACCTGTTGTGATGTTCTGTACCAATTTCACTGCACTGTCTCAGTTGGCTTTGTTTTGTCTTGTTCTGTTGTATTTTATTACCTTCAAAATAATAAAGAAGGCCAGGGACTTAGCTCAGTGGCGTAAGTGCTTGCCTGGCAAGTATGAGGTCATGAGTTTGATCCCTGGTACCAAAAACAAACAAACAAAACAAAAATTAAAAAAAAAAAATCTGTGCTCGCTTAGGCAGCACATATACTAAAATTGAAACAATACAGATGGCAAATAAATACATGAAAAAAATGTTCCTCATCATTGGTCATCAGAGAAATGCAAATTAAAACCACACTGAGATACCATCTCACTTCAGAAAGAATGGCCAGGATCAACAAAACTACCAACAAATGCTGGAGAGGCTGCAGGGAAAAAGGAACTCTTCTGCACTGCTGGTGGGAATGTAGACTGGTGCAACCACTGTGGAGGTCAATCTGGAGATTCCTCAAAAAAGCTGGGGATGGAGGTCCCATTTGACCTAACTATTCCACTCTTAGGCATATTCTCAGAAGATCTGAAAACATCTTACCACAGTAATATATACGCACCCATGTTTATAGTGGCACAATTTGTAATAGCCAGATCTTGGAAACAACCTAAGTGCCCATCAACCAAGGAATGGATAAAAAAATTGTAGTACTTTTATGCAATGGAGTACAACTCAGCTATAAAGAATGATCACATTGAGATATTTATAAATAAATGAATACATCTTGAATCTATACTTATAAGTGAAATAAAACCAACTCACATGTATAAATACCGTATGGTCTCCCTAGTGTAAGAAATGGTAAGAGTACAGAAGATTTTATGGAAATCATGGTTCATCATTATACTGCTTTGATGTCTTATGTCTTCATTCATTGGTTTGAATGGTTTTATTCTGTTTTGTTTGATGTTAATATATGTGATCATATGAATAGTTACTTTGAAGACAAGACAGTATGGTAGCCAGTACTGATTTAATATCATCTTGTTCTGAAGTCCTACCATGCTTTTGTTTTTCTATTACCACTGGTTCTATCACGTTGTGTGTTATTGGATTTTAATATGTATGATAGTAAAAACAAAATTTTTATGGAAAATGAGATAATATAGCAGCCATTGTTCATCTTTGGTTATATGGTTCAGAATGTCTTGGAATACTTCCATTCTCTTGAGTTGTTTATTCTACTTTGTTATGTTTGACATTATTGTGTGTAAAGCTAAGCTCAACTATTTCAAAGAAAGAGACATTATGATAGTTATTGTTAATATCCAATTGTCTTGTTGTGAAGTGCTGTGTTGCTTACATTGTTCTGTTCTGATCTATTTAGATCTGTCCTCTTTTGTTTTATTCTCTTTAAAATAAAAAAAAAATCTCACGGGGGCTGGAGGTTTAGCTCAGAGCCTTAAGCACCTGCCTGGCAAGTGCGAGGTTGTGAGTTTGATCCCCAGCACCAAA
>PVLA01011101.1:0-14504 GCA_004027455.1 Hydrochoerus hydrochaeris
CGGGCGTGCGGACCCGCGTGGCGACGTCACGCCGCAGAGCAGCAAGATGGCTGCGCGCAGGCCTCGGTAGCGGCGCTGGACGCAGGGACAGGTCAGAGCCGCCGGGGGACGGCGCGGGGCCCGGCGCTGCCGCCCGGCCCGCCTCGCCCGGCTCGCCCCGCGCAGCCCGGCCCGCCCGTCCGCTGCGCCGGCCCGCGTCCCCGTCCGCCCCGCGGCACCCCGCCCGAGCGGCGCTGTCAGGCCGGAGCGCAGGCCGGCGGCCCGGGGTCGGGGTCGGGGTCGGGCCGGCGCGCGGGCGGGCGGGCGAGAGGTCCGAGCCGCTGCGGTCCGGTGCGGCCGGCCCGGCCCGTGGGCCTCGCCGCCGCCGGCGCACGGCCCGGCTTTGTGCTCCGGGAAGTGACAGGGACACAAAGGGGCGCGGGCGGCGCGGGGCGGACCCTGCGGACCCCGCGAACCCCGTCCGCCGCCGGCGCGCTCCGCCGCCCGGCGCTCGCGGCTCCGCTGCGACTGCCGGAGAAGCGCGGCCTGCGCGGGCGGGCACCGGCCGGGGCCGGGGCTGCCGCTCCCCGCCGCCCTCGCCTGGCGCCCGGCGGTCCCCGCGTCTCGGGGCCGGGGGGGACTGAAGTGGGATTTTCCAGTTGTTTGTTTCAAACGGAGTGAACTGTGTTTGTGTCTGCCGTCTAGGGACTCGAGTCCAAGCATGGATTTAAAATCTCGAATCGCACATTGTACTCTCCCTTCTCCAATCGGGAATTATAATGCAAAACTCAAATCCAGAAAAATATTGCTCACGAAGTGACCCCGCACAGGGAGAGGACTGTGCGTGTGGGGAAGGTGAGATGGGGCGGGCAGGGCTGTCGCTGGCTCGGCTTGGTTTAAGGCTCTTAGTATTGTTGCTGCCTAATGAAACCATTACATTTGCATTTTAATGGAAAGTTGAAATACTGGAGGGAGGTATGTTCTGTTCTGTGTCTGCCTGTGTGCTTCATGTGCGTTTGGAATACAGTGTAAATTTTAATGCACTACATGCTGATTTGAAAAAAACGTAGTGTGAAGCAGGGAAGTGTTGGTGAGAGACTGGAGAGTTAAATGTAGGAGGTATTCGTTGGATAAAAAAGTGAATGGGAGGAAAAACACAATAGTGGACGTTGCTGCATGAATCAGACTTCCTAAGTTATTTGTCCTCGGTAGCTTAATTTGTAACTCTCTATTTTGATCTTTGGAAAAGCGGTTAGGTTTGTTTTAATCACTGATACCACAGGCTCTGCACCCCCCTCCCCAAGCCTTAGGGACTGGGAGGGTTAGTTCCCATTGGTCCGTTCTCCTTGGCCCTGTGACTGACTAGACGCCGCTTCTGGAGTGTTTGTGAGCGAAGCCCCTTGCTTTGTTTAAAGGCACATACTCGCCTCACTCCCCTTCAGGCTTTCCCAGGTCTGGGGCTGTGTTGCCAGGCCCCAGGCGCCTGGTGAGGTCCTGCCCTACCAGGGTGACACCCAGTCCCAGCTGTTGGCAGGTCGGTGTCACTTCCAGGGCCAGCGTAATGCACCTGCCCGCGATTTGCTGTGACAGACTTCCAAAGTCCTCATGGGGCGCTGGGTTTGTATTGGTGACTGAAACTGAAGTGGTTGTTTTGGTTTCACTTGTTGAAGCTCAGAAGTTCTCTATCGATTCCTCCAGAACTCCACCCAGACATCGTGGTGTGAACCAAGCGCCACTACTGAAAAATATTTCCTTGTTTGCTAAGCTCACCATGAAACCCTGCTTATGATTCACAGACACACCTGGCAGAAACTAGTTTTCATCCTGCCTGTAGTCTGTGTTAGTGAATTATTATGAAATTGCTGGAAATAAAATATCTTCCAAAGCTATGGATGTTTGATGTCAGAAAATTTTTTAATATTTTAGAGTGTCTTTAGAAAACATTAGATCTACTTTCTAATACTACAAATGCTTCAAATTCTTTCTTTCTTTCTTTCTTTTTTTTTTGAGACAGGGTCTCATTAAATTTCATCACTAAATTGCCCCAGCTGGGTTTGAACTTGTAGTCCTTCTGCCTCAGCCTCCCAGAATCCTGGAATTACAGGAATGTGCTACCTGGCCTGGCTCAGTTGTTTTAAATTTTGTGTTATTACCTAGATAGCTCAAATTGCTAGAGATAGTTTTATTTGTTCTGTAACTAACTTGGTAAAAGTATTTTCATGTAATTGTTTCCTAAGGTGGGGAGAGGCCAAAACTTGGGACCAGCTGTCAGCTGTGGTTCCCAGGAATGACACTTTCTCAGTGATGCTGCCACTCTGCTTGGTACGTGGTCCTTCAGGGCAGCCGACGCCCGCAGCAGGAAAGCATCACCAAGCCAACTTTACAATCGCAGCCCTAACTGTGGGAGAGTCAGGTTGCCAAGTGCAGCCGCTGGTTATCTTGGAAACAGCGCAGCAGAACACAACCACAAGTGATTTTGCCAAATGTACAGTATTTCCCCGGTCTAGAGCGCCAGTTTCTGCCTCGGCCTGCTGCCAGCACGTAGTGAACACCGCGCCGTGAGAAAGTGAGGTTGCCCAGCACAGCTGTGGCTGGCGGACAGTGAGAGGAAGCAGAGAAAGGGGAGGTTGCAGAGCGCAAGGCTGTGGATCCTGGAGACTCTGAGCTGAAAACCAGTGGTGCATGATGGGTCCTGCCCCGCAGGAGTGGGACCCCTGCACACTGCAGGATTCCTGGCTTCAGATACATAATCTTTCCCAATGAAATGGAGTTTTGGGTTGCCTGTCCCAGGGTGGTACATTGTATCAGCTCTGACTAATATTTAAGTATATATGTCACCCTTCACGGGGTAGAAATAGTAGGGAGAGCTTAATGTGGGAAGTTCAGTTCTACCATAATAACAACCCACCTGCAGTTTGATATATGTGGAGCTTAATATTTTATACTCACCGAAGAGTGTTATTCAAAACTGACTCTGAAAATTCTGGGACTTTAAGAGATGGATAAATGAGGAGGAGGAAGTGTTTTGAAGAGGACACATTGGAGAATCAAACAAATGGGTCAGCTTAGTAAAATGCTACAAGTGTTTCTTTCAAATTCGATTTCCTTCTGTGTGTTGGAAAGGACTTACTGATTCTTATGTCTTTGTAGTTCCCAGGAGGACCTAGCGAGCAATAATGTGATTTCACTAGAAAATGTATAATCCATTCTCAAAGCATAGAAGAAAGACAGTGGAGAGGTCTTGGTGGTGGAGATCAAGGAAGCTAGTGGCTACAGGGTGAGCAACTGTGCCGTCAAAGCCATGCATAGATGGTTTTTAGCATTTATTCTGGGATCAGAAACTTTATATGTATATCCCCAAGGACTGGATGTTGAACTCAAAGCCTCTGAATAAAACTACACTACTAGCTCTTTTTGTTTCTTCTTTTTATTTTGAGATAAGGTCTTCTGAGTTACTAGATTGCCCAGGCTGACCTTGAACCTATGATCCTCCTGACTCAGCCTCCTGAATAACTTGGATTTATAGACATGCACTACCTCACCTGGCAAGACTATATATTGTGAGTTGACATTTGGATTGAGATAATTCACACATTCATGTGCAGGTATATGAAATAATGTAAAGACATCCCAGGTACACTGTCCAAAGTCTCCTAGTAGTGAATTTTGAAAAACTTCTTATCACAACTAGGGTAATAACATTGGTACAGTGTGCCAGGTCTTTTTGCTGTGTGGGTATCTAACTCATCTCCTGGCCTGCTGTCCACCAGGGAGCCCCTGCCCTGGGGGTCCTCCTGTTATGCATGTTTGCCCGGTTTTGAGGTGTACTCCTCTCTTAGTATGTTCAGTTCTATACCTTTTATCATGTGACCACCTTTGTTTCCTGAAACAAAGCTTAGCCCATTTCTACTCTATCAGTCATATGATTGTTATTTGTACTTAAAATGTGTATCTGAATACTTTTGCTTGCTTAAATATATATACTTATATATATTTTGCATAGTATGGGTTTTGTGTTAAGTCTTTTATTGCTCAGAAGTTTTATCGCCTTGACAGTTGGGGTGATTTGGCTCTAATCACAACTCTGGAGCCATGTTATGGTTAAGGACACAGAGGTTTTGTAATGCATCTTAATCATACAGGACTAAGGTGGGAGGAGTTAGGGTCTGAGTGTAGGGAGCGTCTCTCTAGAACCCAGTCTTTGAACTGTGCTGCTATACGACCTCATTATGGAGATTAATAGTGTGGCTGTTAACTGGGCTTAATGGCTCCAGCCTGTAATCCAGCTACTTGGAAAACTGAGGCAGGAGGACTGCAAGATCTAGGCCAGCCTGAGTAACTTCTCAAGACCCTGTTATAACAGTGAAATAAAATGGCTGGGAATGGAGCTCAGTGATAAAGTGCTTGCATAGCATGCACAGGCCCCGGGTTCAATCCCTGCTACCACAGAAGAAAAGACGTGGGTATAGCTGTGCTAATACAGGCCATGTGGGCAGTCACAGAGACAGCAAATGTGGGTAATCACCCTCACAGAAACCTGGACCCAGGAGTGTCCACAGCAACAACGTTAGTAATTGCTAAACACAAATAAAAACAAAAACAGAAAAAAAAAAAAAAAAAGAAGCAGCAGCAGCTGCTGTGAATTCAAGGCCAGCTGGGCTACAGTCCGAGTTTGAGGCTGGCATAAATCACATGGCAAGACCCGGTGTCAAAATAAGTAAAAACTAAAATAAGAGACAACTCAGATACTCAACACATGAAGTGATAAAGCATGTTTTACCCTTGTAGAATAAGAGGCGAATTTTTAGCGATAAAAAGGAAGGAATGGTGGGTGCGTGTCTACCTTGGGAAGGAGCCGGTAACAGCAGGCCACACCCACTGGAGTGGGCGATGGTTCCCCTGTTTTGGGGAACTCGGAGAGGAGAACGCTGTTGCTCTGGGTGCTGCAGGGCCGTGAGGAAGATGCAAGCAGTCGGTTCAGTGTTTGGCTCCCGGAGTCTCCTGTTTTGTTTGGATTGAAACTCAGCCAAGCTGGTCTTTCTAGGAACGCAGCTGCGTGAGTGTGAGGGGTGAAGTCGCCTCTCTTTCAGAGGTGGGAAGAAGGATCCGTCATCCTGCAGAAGCCCATGCTATGCTCGATGTCACATAGCTGTCGGGACTCCGTTGAGGACAGTTGGTTGAGCAGACAGGCGCTGGAGGAGGAGCCAGGGTCCAGGGCTTGGAAGGCGGTGTCCCCAGGAGCCCTGGCCACTCGCCAGCTAGTGGAGGAGAGGTCACCCCCAGGGTAGCAGAGATTCTGGAAACATTGCCATCCTTGCTTAAATTGCTGCCTCATGTGCGGTTTCCACAAAAAACGAGAGGAAATCTCCACGTTGCTTTCTATCAGTAGCAGAAGTGATATGGTGACCCTTTCTACCCATGGAAATCTCTGTGTGGAGTCCACAGGCAGTGGCTTCTGACTCAGTGCTGATCGCTTCTGTCTCCACTTACTGTCCTACAGTAGATTGGAAATTAAAGTGTCACAGGAAGTTATTGGGCCCATGCAGCGGATTCTGTTTCCGTGTATTGAGTCCTGACGTAGAGGTAGAGTCACTGTGAGAAGGAACTTAGTCCTCTGGGGCTGATGGTGAGGTTCAGAAGCGAAGGACACAGAGTGACCAGCTGGCTCTGATCGCAGCCATCGTAAGCACCAGTGGGACCTGCGGGGCTCTTAATAGGGTGCTGAGGGCAGGTTTGGGGGCTGGTCAGGGGGCGTTAGGAGTGGTATGTATGTATGTCTGTATTTGGGAGACAGGATCTTCCTAGGTAGCCCCTTCGAGGCTGGCCTTGAGCTCATGGATGTCTTCCTGCCTCAACTGCTCTAGAGGCACACACCTGGGGTTACAGGTGCGAGCCTCCACACCCGGCAGGACTTGGGTCCCCGGGGTGAGGTTCTTGGGGAGGGTGGATTTGCATGTCTGGCTGTGCATAGTACTGGGCACCAGGCGTTCCTGTGTAGTGTTGCTGTCCGTTTCATTCTGATGAGGAGCCTGTTGGATCCCAGGCGCTGACTGGGACTGACCCCGGTCTGGGAGAAGCCACTGGTGGGAAAGCGCCCGGACCACAGGTTCTGACCAGTGCACCTGTCGGCGCTGAGCACGAGGTGGGGGCGGCACGGTGGTGCCCTGGCCTGAGAAGCCAGGGGCTTTCTTGTCTTTTATCTTTTCTTGGGTCTCTTCTTGTTTCACGAATAACCACAGCCGACGCTAGTTTTTGTGCTGGGATCTTTATAATTTTCATGGACGTGCATCACGTTTGCATGTAGTGCCATCTTAATTTTTAATAGAATTCAAGAATTGAACATTTTTTCACAGACGAGGGTTATTTGGGTTTATTGTTGATATCTCTTTTGAGACAGTAGCTTGCTGAGTAGGTCATGCTGTCCTTGAGCTTCCTATGCAGCCTAGGCTGGCTGCAAATTCACAATCCTCCTGCCTCAGCCTCCCTGAGTAGTGGCATTACTGATGGCTGTTAATGTGCCCAGCTACCTTTTAAAAAAAATACATATATATATATATATATATATATATATATATATATATATTACTGTCCTCTGATGAATTGCCCCAGTCAGGCCCAGACCTGGGCAGGCAGTGCAGCCTGCTGTGAAGGGTCGCCAAGCACTCTGTTGATGCTTTCTTCTCATTTGCTACTTTCACAGTTTGGAGATTTGCCTTGGGGTGCTCTGTGGGTACGCAAAATATTGATAACTTTCATGAGGACTGTCACTCTTCCTTGGTCATCTCTAAAAACTGCCCTGTCAGATCACTGTTGTTTTTGCTTTGTTTCATTTTTTTCTTTGGGCCACGTGGAAGCTAGTTTCTGCATCCAGATCATTCTTTCGTGGAAGTGATGCACCCAACTCGCACGTGGCTTTTATTGTTTTCTTCAGAAACTGGTGTATTTTCTCAAATTATAAAATTAACAAATGGGAATGAGACTGGGAGGTGGAGAAAGGGAGGGAGGGAGGGAAGGGATGGAAGAGAGTGTCGTGTGCATGGACCAGCTCGGCGTGGGGCGTGAGTGCCATGTCCCACGTGGACTCGGGAAGGAGAAGCTTGGATAATAAACACAGAAGCCTCCAGGTCGGGAAAGCCTGGCTGTGAGGTTTCCCTCCTGTTTTCTTTCCCGTCTGTACTAGGAAACAGAGTCACCCACACGATGGTGAGTGGTGGCATGTGTAAGGAAAGCTCCAGAATGCTACCCTTGATGTCACCCTTAGCTACTGTCTTGTCCTCGTAATTCATTTTTAATCTGTTTATTCTTTCAGCACTTTCCTGTTTTTGTTTGAAGTCTCTTCCTTTGAAGTTCTAGGATTTCCATTTTTACTGTAAACTATAATGTGCTCAGCTGTTTTATGGGCTTTTACGATTTTGTATTAAAAGGATCATTTTGCTGGGTGTGGTTCCATATACCTCCTCCCAGAGGTTGGGAGGTCGAGGCAGGAGGGTTGCTGAGAGTCTGAGGCCAGCCTGAACTGCATAATGAAACTCTTGTCTCAAAAGACAAAAAACAAACGGAATAAACAAATAAAGTATCACTTTGACCTGCCCTCTAATTAGTACTGGTGATTGTCAGCTTTTTGTTTTACTGCATACATTAGAACAGCAAAGGAAACTTGCTGGAAACAAAGTGGCCATCATTTGTAAAATTAGTGAGCATCTTGAAAAGTTAATCAATTATTAAAATATTGATTCACTCACAGGGCTGTTTTAAAGTATTGAATATAACTGATAAAACAAAAAATACTACAAATGAGTGACTTGCAAATATAAAGAATTTCTCAATTAATAAAATTATTTGTTTTGGTAAAATCAGAAGCAGTTACATCTTAGCAGGAAAGAATATATCTTAAACTTTATACTCTACGTCTTATCTGTCTTTATGTCGATGTGGTCATTGAAATGGTTGTTTTTTGACATGTTAGGTGTATACTGTATCACTCTATAATTTGTACAAAAAATTGGCAGAGTGTACATTGTAGTATACACCAGTAATCCTAGCACTTGGAGAGGCTGAGACAGGAGAATCACTGTGAGTTCAAGGCCAGTCTTGGCTATATAGTGAGTTTACTGCTAGCCTGAACTATATAATGAGACCCTGGCTCAAAAAAATTGGCAGAAAAGAAAGCTGATAGAGCTGGGCATGGTGGCTCATACCTGTAATCCTAGCACTCAGGAGGCTGAGGCAAGAGGATCATTGCAAGTTCGAGACCAGCCTGGGCTACAAAGTGAGCTCAAGGCCTGCCTGAACTGCTTGGCGAGACCCTGACTCAAAAAGACAAAAAAAAAAACAAACAAAAAAAAACAAACGAAAGCTGATAGACATTTTGCTGCTGGCTATTAGATGATAGTATTAATTAAGTGTGGCTACTGAAAATCAAAATTGAAATGGATATTGGGCTATCAACTTTAGGAACTAAATTTTCAAGATTTAAAAACCTGTTTATTCTTACAAATGGGTTTTTATTTCAAATAGGGATGAATGGGCATCAATTAATTTTTAGAATAATGTTAGAACATCTTTATGAGGAGTCCCTTCAGGCGTAGAAGGGTGGAGAATACAGCATGTAAGACTGATCGCAGGAGGTGGGCTTGGAGTGGTTTTGCAGTCAGAAACATATTTGAGATTCAGGAAGTTTACTTCTCTGGATAGTTTCCTTCATTTGTTTTTTGCTTTGTTACAATCTGCGGTGTTTAAATCATCCTTAGGGTTACGGGAAACTTCCTGTGCAGGGGTAAAGACGTAGTAGTTGTCGGCACTGTCATTTTCCTCCAGTATTTGTAAGAATTTGGCTCTGGGGCAGGAAAGGTGTGGCGGTGATGTGGGATGAAATGGACGTCGGGAAACTCTCCGCGCATCGTTCTCGCTGGGCACAGTGCAGCCTGAGTGGTCATGTGGCGCCGTCCTGTGCAGTTGTAAATTGTCGCTTTGCACACATGAGCCCTAACCTGCTGCTTGGCAGTCAGGTGGCACAGAGGTCTCCGAAGAGGGGGCCGCTAGGGCCTCACCCGAGCCTTGCACCTAGTCCCCAGTGAGCAGGTGGTGGTGGGGGGGTCGATTCCTTTGACCCTGGTGAGGAGAGAAACAACAAGTCCAGATTACTCCTGGACTGTGCGGGCAGGGTTTCAAGGCTCTGGGAGGCTCCTTTGTGATTGGATGTCCCTTCCTCTTTCGACTGATTACCTATGGGGGCATCAGCAGGTGACACCTGGTACCCAGACTGGGAGACCTGGTGTGTGTGTGGAGGAGAGTGACTGGGAGAGGGAATGGCTGTGAGGAGGAAGGGCCGCTGGAGCCGGGCCCCGGAAGCAGGACGAAGGTCTGGGCAGGACGCGCACCCCTGCGCTTCTTCTGTGAAGCCGTAAAGGCTGTGCCTACCTGCAGGTGCGCTCTCTGCCCCCTGCGCAAGCAGAACTGGTCCTTTCAAGTCTTTCCTGGTAAGTGTAAGGTCTATTTTGGTTTTTTCTTTTATTTGATTTTTTTCTTTTATTTGTTTTTCTTGAGACAGGGTCTCACTATATAGCCCAGGCTGACCTTCACAGTTAGAGCAGTCCTCCTGCCTCAGCCTCCCATGGGCTGGAATCACAGGAGTGCACCACATGCCAAGCAAGCACAGGCGGCTTGGGAAGCAGGAGAGTCCGTGCTCCCATTCCCCAGCAAGGTGCTCTGCTGGGAGGAGGTGGGAAGCAGACTCACCCCTTCCCCAGCCACACCCTTCTTCCCCTGTGAGGCTCCTCCCTCCCCTGTGACCCACCCCACCACTGTCATTTGCAGGGAGACCTGGTTTAAAACACTGAGAACAAAGCCTTAGGTCTCCCTTCCTGGGGACTCCTTCCCCCCTCCTTCCTCTTTTCTCTTTTCCCAGTTTCAGCTTGGGTGTTTTTCATTTTATGTTTGTCCAGAAAAGAAAGTCTTGATTTTAAACAAAGCAGCAAGAGTCTGTCTCATCCGGCCCACTGGCCGCCTGTTGGCGGTGCTGTCCGTGAGCTGGAGGGAGCTGGCTTGAGTGTGGAGCACAGGAGCCGGTTTTGAGTTCTTTTGTATTTCATCTCAGGGTCATTTTAGACAGGCGTCCTCGTGGGTCATCCAAGACTGGAGGTTCTTGCCTAACAAGCAGTGGAAATGAGATCATCAAAAGATGAGCTCGTAGTTAATTGAAAAGTTGGCTTTCTTGAAGGATTGTTCCATGGAGCATTTATTGTAGGTAGTTACATGACCTTTCTGAAAATAGGAAAAATCAGGGTTTTCGAAATCAGTGAAAGGAATGTTTTCAATAAAGGGCTTTTCCCCATGAGATAAATCAAACATGAAAATCTATTTTGTTTTAAATAATGTTGGGTATAAAATAATATTAGGTCTGGACTAATTTAGAGATTATCTGCCCAGATCCATTGTTTACATATGAGATTCATTAAGTTTTAGCTGTTTAACATCTGAATCCGCTGTCATTTGAAGGAAATTGCCAGAAGAATGACTCATAACCAGCACAGTGAAGTCCAAGGGGGGGATGTTCTCCATTTATGTTTAAAAAAATCTGGTTTTAAAAAGAGAAAACTGGTTTAATGATTATTGTATATCGCTGTTACCATGTATCTCTAATCCCTTTTGATGTGGAAAAAAAGTAGATGATAGACTCTGAAAGATTCTTGCTTTATTGGCTTGCTTGTTATTATCTTGAACAAGAATTATGTTTATCTTGGTTGCCTTGTGCCCAAATAATGACCGTGTACGTGTGTGTGTGTGTGAGAGCGTGTGCGTGTGCGCATGCACACGTGCGCCTCGGCTTTCGCACCGCTCAGGCCCTCTCAGAGTGCGAACGCTCCCCCTCCTTAGAGTGCTTTTTGCACAGAAAAGCTGAAGGGGCCTAGAAGTTGATGAAGGTTGAAGCTCATGCATTTCTGCTTAAAATGGACTCAGACCTCACGTCCATGGACTGCGGTTAGTGGATGTGATGCGCTGCAGAGTGGGCTGGTTGGATGGACAGGTCATTTTCAGGGAGACCAGGTGGCCGCTGTGTGTATCATAAAATACAAGAATGGTGGATGGAGTAGGAATGCGTCCTACTGAGGATCGAGGACCTTTTAGGCTCCTTGTTCTCTATGTGTCTCTCTCTGTCTCTCTCTCTCTCTATAACTTCTCATGTATCAAATTAAGTCCTCTTCAGTAGAAAGTGATTAATTAGACTGCATGGAAGTATCTGTCTGTACATCTAGGTGAAAAAACACTGATTTTTCCAAATACCTTGAAGATGCACAAACAAGGGTGTGTCCCACCAAATACCCTCCTGTGGTCTGATGCCGACGCATCAGATAAGACGTGGCTGACTGGGCTGCTTCGGGGCGGACACCCCAGGTTACCCTTGTACCATCACCCCAGATGCGCGCGGCCTCACCTGTGCAACCCTGGCCACCGTGGAGCTGTGGTCTGGGCCTCGCAGACCATGAATGACTGGCTGTGGTGGCAGCCGACAGGCACAGCCCTGGCTGGAGAGCACTTGGCTGTGATGGGTGCGCTTGATGCCCACATGGACCCCCGCCCAGTGTCGCTTTCCACCACCATCACCACCTTAAAGGAGCTTCCTGCTTTGAACTTAAAATAGCAGCTTTTAACTGGGGCTGGTTGAGTAAGCACATGAGCATCCCAGGACCCGGGTGATGAAGAGCGCTGCTCTCTTCGCCAGCCAAGTGTTGCTTTCTTCTGTAACCAAGTGCTGTTTTGTTTGGTAACCAGGTGATACTCTGTTTCATAGCCAAGCTGATTCGAACCCCTCTCCAAGCTAAGCTGGTCCCATAACCTTCTCTAGTAATGTTTCCATGCTAGGTGTGCACAGAAATAGTTAGGGCTGCACCTGCTCATTTTCCAAGTATTCCTCTTTTATTATTTCTGTTTTATGTTTGAAAGTGAGCTACTTGCATTACATGTGGAAATGCTCATAGAACCACTGAATATATTTATGTGGAACTATTTTGCTTAAAAGTGGGATGGTGTGTATGAATCTAGACCTGCAATTTAAGAAGGGGAAACCCCTTTTTAACCAGGTACATGATACAGAGGGGGAAAGGAGAAATGATTTTGGGAACTATTTAATAACGTGGGGAGTCTACCCAGTGCAGTGCCAAGAACTATGTTTAACATGAAAAATTTCTAGAAAAGGGACAGAAAAGCATGTAAAAAAATGAAAGAGTTGTCAATGAAGAATAAATATTTTATCACAAATTATGAAAATTTCAAGCTCTACTTCAAATTCTTTCTCCTTGTAAAAAACTGTCAAAGACATTTTCATCTACCTTTAAATTTTGAATCATTTATCTGGGCGTGGTGGCACATGCCTGTAATCCCAGCACTCAGGAGGATGAGACTGGAGGATCATTGTGAGTTTGAGACCAGCCTGGGTCCAAGTGAGCCCAAGGCCAGCCTGAACTGCATAGTGAGAACTTGTCTTAAAAAGACAACAAAACAAACAAGCAAAAAACCCTTTGAATCATTTTTATTTGTTTTTTTTGTACTGTGGGTTTAATTCTGTGTGTGCATGTGAGTGTTTGAAAGTTCCTTGTGCTTTGGGGGCTGTGGGGGAAGGCAGGGCTGCTGAGCTCCGGCGTGGCTGTACATTTCCTACTTGGCTGTGCATGCCGGCTGTATTTCCAGCTGCTTACAAGACATCGCCACCTGCTTCGCTCCGGTTTTCCGGTCTCATCCATCCGATTCGTGAAGACACAGTTCATTTCTATGCTTAGAATCCTGGGTTGTCACCAGCTGAAAAGGACTCGGGAGACTCCATACATCCGCCGTGTCTGCAGATGAGAAAAGGGAAGGATGGGGAGGTAAAGTCAGTTGCTTGGGATTGCATAACAGGCTGTTTATATTTCTAATAACAGAAAATATTGACCAAGTTCTGCTTCCATGAGCCCAGCTTCTCCAACTCCCACATCTCAGTGAGCCCCTGCAGAGGGCAGGTCAAGGGTAGACTCTGCTTCCTTTTCCACAGCTGGGAACGACCTTGACCTGTGCTTCTTGCCCTCTGTCCTGGCTCTCTGTAAAGTGGGGACAGCTGATAATTCTCGCATGGTTGCTGAGAGGATCAGATGAAGTACAAATCAAATATCTGGCATCTTACTGGGCAGCATTTCCCTGATGGGGTGTGCTGTGCTGGATCTCTGTGTATCGGGAAAGGTGTGGTCATCACCTTTGCCCTTGGGGAGTACATAAGCTTATAGGAAAGAATCAAAACTAAAAAATTACTGCTGGTGATATTAGGAATTAAACCCAGGGCCCTTGCTAATTTATTTATTTACTTAGAGTTACATCCCCAGACAATTTATTTATTTACTTAGAGACAGGGTCTCACTGAATTGCTAAATTGCCCAGACTAGGGTGGAAATGGTGATCCTTCTGCCTCAGCCTCCTTTAAATTACTCGATAGAGCTGAGCATGGTGGTTCATCTTGTGATTCCAGCACGCAGGAGGCTGAGGCAGGAGGATTATTAAGTTTGAGGACAACTTGGGCTACATAGTGAGTCCAAAGCCAGCCTGGAATACATAGTGAGAGTATATCTCAACCCCACCCCCAAAAGTAAATACATAAATTATTAACTGGAAATCACAGAGCTCCTTGAGTGACTGAGTGACCGGCTCAGGACACTCCCAGGACGCCTTCAGTCGTCTGCTCAAAGGTGTGATTCCCTTGCTGCCCTCATGGCCTTAACCCCTGAGTTGGTGTAGGGCTCTCAGTATGGGGCCTGGCACACAGATGGGTCGGGTGTGCCAGTCTCTGAAGAAGGCCTTTGAGGAAGAGAGGACGGTGATCCCCGTCCCTTCTGCGGAACTCACCAGGGCCCATTTGTCCACTGTCTTCCTTCTCAAAAGCCTCAAGGACACAGGTTGTCCATAGAGATAGTGAGGGATAGCGTATATGACTTAGAATCGACTCCGGATTATGCATGTTTCTTATTCTCTGTGTCTTGTGCCCTGTTTTTATTAACAAAACAACACAAAGCAAAACAACACAAAGCAAAGACAGAAACTGTCACACTTAGCTGCAAACACAGGACAGCCTTGATCAGTGACTCCTGGGAGCTTCCTGCATGAGTGCGGATTCCTCCCTGGGAGGTGGCAGGGTTGGCTGTCAGTGCATGTTTGCCATGTGTGACACTCATCTTGGGGAACTGGCACACATACCTGTCCCCTCCCCATCATAGGGGTTTGGATCCATGTGGCACATCTTTACAACTTCAGAATAGTTAAGCTTGCTTAATTGCTTTATGATTTATCTGCCTGTGGTGTTGGGGATTGGACCAGGCGCCCCCCTCCAGCCACCCACAGTACCTGTCAGGTATTTGCTAGGCAGGAACCGTCTTCCTTCATCAAGACCCTGTGGCTGCAGGGTGCCGTGTTGCACCCCTGTAATCCCACATTCAGGAGGCTGAGGCAGGAGGAGCACTGGGAGGTCGAGGCCAGCCTGGGCCTTGACATAGCAAGAATCTGTC
>PVLA01011101.1:14604-56429 GCA_004027455.1 Hydrochoerus hydrochaeris
CCCCCCACGTGTCCCCCCCCCCCCGCGTAGCCACCAGGCCCCCTCAGCCGTAGGGAGCTGGTGGAGGAGCCCTCACCTCTCAAGCAAGGCCCTGGTCCCCAGCAGACAAGGAAACCCGTGCAGTCTGCTCTGTGTCCCTGGACCGCACAGCCTTCCCTGCTTTTGCTGACCCATGCTGGTGGGGGGTGGGGCACCTCATTTAGGAAGCGGTGATTTTAGGAAGGACTCACCACGGGGGCGCTGAGCCACAGAGAAAGGAGGCTGAGCCAGGCCCTGCATCTTGATTTGTTCTAAGAGTGGTGCTTAAACATCAAGGTCATGGTGTTCTCTTTCCTTGAATCCCTTCAGTTCTTCAAAATGATGCCATAGTTTAGTTTCTTTCATCACTGGACTTAGATTTCTCAAGCTTTCAATTTTTAAAAAAAATTTTCTTGAATTCTGATCCTCTCTGCCAGGCATGGTGGTCTGTGCATATATTGTGGCACTTAGGGAGGTTGAGGCAGGAGGATGACAGCTTTGAGCCCAGACTGGGTACCTTAGTGACTTAGGGAGGCCATGTCTCAAAATTTAAAAATAAAAGGGGGCTAGAATGTGGCTCAGTACAAAAGCTCTGGGCTCAATCCCTAGTGACATACATCCCCTCAGCAAACAAAGACCACCTCTTTGTTAGTCTTAATATATGAACATATTTTCATCATATCATAATGTTTTATTTTTGCGTAGTACAGTTATTGGGATTGAACCCAGAGCTCTCACACTGATCTACCTGTCCAATTCTTTTTATTATTTTTTATTTTGAAGCAGGGCCTTACTAAGTCACTAAGTGGTCCAGGCTGGGCTCAGACTTGTAACCCTCTTGTCTCAGCCTCCTAGGGTACTGGGATTCTGACTGGGCACCACCAAGCCTGATTGATGATTTTCCCAACTACCTAGTTATTATATGTGATAAATGGAATACACTGACTTTTTGAAGTTGTTTTTCTGTTGGGACATAGAATTTCTATTTTCTCCCTAGTGGGCTTAGTCCTATTTGATTGTTTTTAATCTTCTTACTGGTGTTTATCTCTAAGGGTTTTTTCCCCCAAAAAACTCATATTTAGTAGGTTAAACTCACTCTATCTGTGAAAAAGACTTTACATTTTTCCTTATAGCTGATTGATAAATGCTTGTGTGTGTTCATTTTGAGATAAGTATTTGTTTGTAGTTGAGGCTGGCCTCATACTCATGGTGATCCTCCTGCCTCAGCCTCCCAAGTGTTGGGATTATGGGTGTGCAGTACCAGACCTGGCTAATGCTTGTGTTTAGAATCATAATTTGATAGTAACTGTAACACCTAATTTAGGATATTTTGGCAGATTATAAACAATCCAATCTTGGACTTAAGATATCTGCTGCTAATTTGGTTCTTTTTCTGTTAGGTACCTTTTAAGAATTAAAAATAAAAATTCAAGCTGCTTAGGAGGGCCTCAATTTCCCAGTTCCGAGGTGCACCAGGATATAGCTAGGTATCACGCTTTACAATTCCTGATAGTCTTGAAGCAAGAACTTTCATTCAGGAAAAGGAACTTTTCTGTTATATCTTTAATTATTTTTTCTTTCCCATTCCCTTCCCTGTAGAGTTCATGTTAATTGTATGTTGAACCTCCTGGATTGGTTTTTCTTGTTTCCATTTATCGTTTGTTTTCTCTCTACATTTTATTGTCTGTGCAGTTCAGGCTGACCCCGAACTCACTCTATCCCTGGCTGGCCTCAGCCTCCTGAGTGACGGCATTGCAGGCATGTACCACACACCCAGTAGCTTTTGGTAGTTGAATCTTAATTTCCAAAATGTCCATTTTGTGGCCTGTGATTGTTTTTTAATACTGACTTGTAGAACAAAGATAAAAAATTAACATTGCTCTTACCTGTCTTTAGAAAATTACACAACCATCCAGAGCAGTGTGCGTCCACATCCACACACATGGGCACTTACACACGTACACACGGTGTCACCGGAACCATGTCACTGGGCTCTGTGTGGCCTTCTGTATACATTAATGACAGGGCTGGGGCCTGTGGTTTCCTTATCCCTGGGGTGGCAAGCGGCTGCTGTGACCCCGCCCACACCTCAGGCAGAGGAGCATTGTGCAGACCCAGGGGTGCTCTGGGCTCCTCCTGCCCCTGAGTGACAGGTACTGGGAAGTAAGAAGAGGAGGCGTGGCCTGCCTGTCACCACTTTGCACTGCCCCGTGGTGTCTCAGCATGGACAGCGATCGATCGCAGGATGAGGTCTTTCCCACTTGGCCATGCGCCCTGCTGTGGGGGCACTGAGCTGGGAGGCAAGAGGGTCCTCCAGTGGGGCCTGGGCCCCATCCCTCCCCTCCTGGGGTCTGAGCCTCCAAGGGTCCTTTCCCAGACCGGGTGCGTCAGAACTGTGGCTTCTGTGACCATCGCAGGCCCACATGGTAACCATGGCCCAAGAGCCTCAATCTGTCTGTCTGTCTCCTCTCTTGCCCCTCCCCCACCTCCACCCAGAACCTCACCTTGCAGAGCCGGAACTCTCCCACTGTGCCATGTCCGCAGCCGCTGTTGACATTTCCGGATGCATTTCTTGACGTCCCTCACCCTCAGTCTCTCTCTTGCATCTTGTTCATGCACACCCCTATCTCTTTCAGAGAGGGGATTGAGACAGGGTCTCGCTGTGTAGCCCAGGCTGGCCCCGAACGCCTGGCGGTCATCCTGCCTCAGCCTCCACAGTGCTGGCATTCCAGGCAGGCACTACCTTGGCCAGCTGGCCCCTTCCTGTTACAGCCTCATGCATAGACAGAGATGTCTATGGAACATTCTAGGAATTTGGCAAGTGAACGAAAGTAAAAACATAACGGCATCTCCGGCATTGGGCGGGTGGCTGCTTTCTCTGCCGGTGCTGTGTTTTCTTTCCTGAGTCCTCACAAGAATGCAAGCAGGGTAAGAGATGTGTTGCGTGTATGCGATTGACATCTATCTCCCAGGTTTCTGTGGCAGAGGGGACCTCTGCAGCCAGAGGTGGCGCATGCACTTTCCCATCTTTCCAGATGCCCTAAGTGGGGAGGATCCAGTTACATGTGCGGTCAGGAGGTTGTGGCTACTTCAAAGTAGAAACAAGATTTGCAGCACTACTTTCAGGTTTGACAGGTGGGAGTGTATAGACTGGGCGCTCAGGGCCCCTGGAGCGGCACTGCCTGCTCACCGCTCCTCTGCATCCGCGCTTTCTGCCCGCTCCATTGGCTTCTTCTCGCCAGGGCAAGCAGCGCGCTCCCAGGATCCTGTACATCTGCGGCGATGATTGCTGCCTTTGAATCAGTTCCCCAGCTCAGCTTTCACGGGTCCATGGTGTTTTTTATTTTTCCCCATAGTGAAAAGCAGCCATTGGTGGATGCAAATCCTATGCAAGTTTTCTGCTGGTTTTTTCCCACAGTGTCTTACAATGTGGTTCAGATTGGCCTTGAACTCACAGGGATGCTCCTGCCTCAGCCTTGCAAGTGCTGGGATCACAAGTGTGTTCCACCACGCCCAGCTCTCTGTTGATTTTGAAATACCCACTTTATTAATTTTAAAAGGGACCAGGCTGGACATGGTCTCTCCTCAGCTACACTCTCAGCTTCACCCCCTCATCATCAGACTGAGCTGCCTCTGGAAAAAGTCAGGGGCTCCCCAAGGAGCCCAAATGGAGTGACTCCTTGGGACTGGTTGATTCACTGATTGACTTTCAGTAGTGGAGATCAAACCCAGACCTGCACACTGAGCTCCGGCCCTGGCCCTTTTTTAATTTTTTTACTTTGAGACTGGCCAGGCTTGAATTTTGGATCCTCCTGTCTCAGCCTCCTCAAGTGCTGGAATCACAGATGTGCACCACCATGCCTGGCTGTTTGAGTCACATGACTGCCCGTGCTGGAAGGCGGTTTTCTGATCGCCTTCCTAGGCCCATCATCCCCAGCCCTGGTCGACGGCACCTGACTCTTTGGCTTTTCATGGGAGCCTGAAAAGTGTGTGTACACGTGTGTGGTGTGCCGTGTGGGTGAGTGTGTGCACGCTGCCTGTGCTTTGCGGGGACCTCGGGCCCAGCGCTGCAGACCCAGCCCTGCATGGGTGAGGTTCGAGTTCAAGGCTGCGCCAGGCCATCTCCAGCTCTGCTCTGTGCTGTCTCCCGGGATGAAAAATACCCACAGCCTTAAGCCCTTTGTGCAGATAGAAAGAAAACGATTGGATTCCTTGGCGGTGTTGGCAGAGGGTTCCCAGAGGGAGAGGGGCCTGGGCGGCCACTGACAGCGCCCACTCAGGCATCCTCAGGGGCAGGGAGCCGGGAGACCCAAGGCCGCCCTGCTTTCCCTCCTAACAGTGCAGCCCCGGGGTCCGCGGGTTTGGCTCTGCGGTATAAGCACCAGCCTGGCAAGTGCAGGGTCCTGGGTTCGATCTCTGGCATGGATTTAAGAAGAACGCAACTCTGGCTGAAGAAGTTCACACCGCTACACAGAATGAAGCTTCTGCCTTTTTTGAGACAGCGTCTCACCTTATAGTCCAGACTTGAACTGATGGCGATTTTCCTGCCTTAGCCTCCCTAGTGCTGAGATTACTGGCACAATAACATTTTTTTATCCTTCATCTCTAAGGCAAAAAATATGTAGAAATTGCCATTTTCCATGTATTTTTTTTTTATCAAAGTAGTAAGCTCCTCAATCTTTGAGGAAAAGCTTAAATCTTACTAAAAACTTAGATGATAATCATTCCAGTAAATAAAGGAAATATGTTCTAGTTTCGAAAATGACAGTTTTGTTACCAAAATGCAAAAGAATGATATCAAGAAATTCAAAGGAATTTCCCAATTTATTTTCTTTCCTGCTTAGTGAACACGAGCAAGATGTTTGTCTTTTTATTTTCTTGTCATTCAGGTAAATATATACATCTGTAAAATCATAGCCAAAACTTCTTAGCAAAGTGTTGTAAAAGTGGGATTACTATTTAGATTAACATGACCTGGGGAACATCTTGAGACTTCTTCAGGACTTCAGTGTAACAAAATACTGGGCTGATGGTAATGTGTGTGCAAAATAGAAAACACTTTGCCCATGTCCCTAAAAGAAATGCATATAATTCATAGCAGTAGGAAAGACTTCTGCAGACCACAGCCCTCTGATGTCTTGCACACTGACAGAATGATTATAAACACGAACTTTGTATGCTAATCCCATCTTCACTCAGAGTTTACGGTATTTCTACGATCATAATACATAAATGAATAAAACCTTAGGGGTATCAAATAGAGTTGTAAATGAGATATATGTATATATATGACGAATTTTATATATATATATATATATATATATATATATATATATATATATGAATGATTTTGGTAAGTGTCTCATAAAAAGATATTTGAGTTGGGTGTTGTGGTACATACTTGTAAGCACTCAGGAGGCTGAGGCAGGAGGATTGCTACAAGTTCAAGGTTCGCCTGGATGTCCAGGGCCAGTCCAAACCATATAGTGAAACCCATACTCAAAAAACATATATATTTGAGAAGCAACTCTTTCTTCTCACAGCACTTCCTAAGAAATATTTAGCAAAGATGTGATCTTTCCCTAGGATTACATATGGTTAAAAAAACTAAAAAGAAAGCCAGATGTGGTCATATATGTCTGTAAGCACTCAGAAGTCTGAAGCAGGAGGATTGCAACTAGCCTGGGCTACATAGTAAGTTCAGTGCCTCACTTATATAGCAAGACCTGTCTCAGAAAACCCAAAAAATAAAATAGGTGAATACAAAAGAATACCACAACTGTTTAAAGATTACAGAGACTTGTGGTTCCTGCCCTGGTGTGGAAGGACTTTCAAGGCCAGCTTTGCCCTAGAAGCCAAATTCTGAGGACACAGGAGCACCTGCAGCCATGCTGCCCTCACGAGATGCTGACTGGCCAGAGCCAGGCCCCTCAGGTGGCCCTGGGACTAACCTGGCCCGAGAAAGGAGTGCGCCCAGCTGCAGGCTCCTGGAGCCGTCCTGCCCCACTGATGGGGCAACTGAGGAACACTGGTGACGTCCACACCTGGCCACGGGCTCAGCAGGCCACTGAGACCCAGCCCCGGGCCCGCAGGACGCTTTTCCCTGCACGAAGACACCCCGCCTGCCAGACTTCCTCACACCGCTCCTTCTCCCGAGAGCATGCACTGTCAGCAAACATGACAAGACACACTGAGAGGCAAAACCACAAAAAGGAGCCCAGAGCTTGGAGACAGCAGACACCAGGACCAGAGTCCAAATGACACAATGAGACCCTGTCTCAAAAAAAAAAAAATTAGTAAATCAACCAGCAGTGAACAGAGGCGATGACGGGCAGGGCAGGAGACAGGGCAGGGTCTAATCCCACCGTGCTCTGGAGGCTGTGCCCAGGTTCGGCCTTCTGCAGAGCTGGTGCTCCCTGAGGTCTCAGGTGACAGCTGTTGCTGGGCGGTGGGTGTGGGGCTTCCTCTCCGCCTGTCCTGAGGAAGCCGAGGTGTCCATCCTCTCAGGTGGGAATCTTACGCTTGCATCGGGAAGTGCTGTGGTCAGCGGTGACACCAGGTGATCGATGTCACCTCTGACCTACTTTCTGAGAACCATGACTTCATTCATGGCGCGGGCAGCCACTCGTGTCCCTTGACCCGGGGTAAACCTAGATACAGTGTGAGGTCACCGCGGTGGCACTTGATGGCTGGCACTGCAGCACAGTCCCTGAAGCAGCTGCGTTCCTGGCGAGGCATGGGAAAGCCGACCCTGCTCTTTAAGATCATGGTGCTTTCCTAAGAAGAAAGGCTTTTGCCAGCCTGCTGAGGGCCGGCCTTAACAGTACCGCGTCTAATAGCATGCGTGTTCTAAGGGGCCTTTGTCTGTTTGCTTCTGGCCTCTTGTTTTCCTGGTTCATTCTTGGAGGTTGCAGAAGTGAAGCCTTTCTGGTCAGAGTGGAATAGGTTTCTTTTAGAAATAGTGGTTTCGCTCGGGAGGCTGACGCAGAAGGACTGCTGCAAATCTGAGGTCAGCTGGGGACACAGTGAGTTCAAGGCCACAGTGAGTTCAAGGACTCTATAGCAAGACTCTGTCTCAAAAACCAAAAAGCAGGAAAAGAAACAGCAGTTTCCGGTGAGGATGTCAGCCAGTGTGAAGTGGGTTCTGCCCACAGCGTCGGGGACTTGGGGACCTGGGCTACACCAGCCTCGTATGCAAGAGGGTGAAGACCAGTGGGGACCTCAGCGTTGCTCCCTCCCCAGTACCACGCGGCTCAGGGGTGGTGTTCGGAAGTGGCGTTCATCTCCGCTGGTCTAGAAATGCTTCTCTGTGTCATCATCTTAAGCCCGGGAAGGAAGGACCGAGGCTTGGCTCGGGAGCGCATGTGCACACGTGTCTGTCGCAGGTGTGACCTGTGCACGGCAGCATGGCTGCTCTGGTCACAGCCTTCTCTGCTTTCCTGAGGCTGAGTTATGTTCACCCCAGAGCTGTCCCCTGCACTGCAGATGCTGATGCCAGCACACGGCTTCTGACACGTTCATGAGCTCACCATCTGCGTCTCCCTGCCCACTTCAGAGGCAGCTGCTGGCATTCTAGTGGGGTCACCCCTTTTTCTTTCCTTCTTTCTCTTTGTTGTGATACAGTCTAAGTTGTCTGTGAACTTGCAGTCCTTCTGCCTCAGTCTCCTCTTTATGCTTGTGTACGACTTGGCTTCTCACATTTGCTCCTCCATATTAAAATGGCTTCCCTTCGCCTTCTGTTCTTGATTCATCTTTACCAGGTACAGAGCAGGTTTAAAAATAAAAGTCTCAGATTGTCTATATTGTTATGCTCATCTATGTTCATACCTCGAGGATTTTGAAATCCTTAGTAAGGTTTGTGCTTTTCAGTTCCCCTTTCTCAGTTGTGAGCTATGATCCCTGTACTCTATGGCCAGGCCTTTTCATTTTATATATATATATAAAATGAGAGAGAGAGACAGGCAGACAGACAGAGACAGACAGAGACAGAGATAGAGTCAGACACAAAATCAGAGAGTCAGACAGACACAGATATATAGAGAGAGACGGACATGTGCATGGATTCAGCAGGCAGATCCAGAGCCGAGTCACAGCTCCTGCCCTGGTGGGGAGGGTCCACTCCCCCCAGGAGTGTCCCGATGATTTTGTGTTGCCTGTGACACAGAACTGGGGTCGGACATCGTGTCCCAACGCCGCTGCTGTACGTCCTCCTCCAGTCCTGGCAGACGGTAGACAGAGAGGAGCAGCCCCACCCCGGGTTCTGCCCAGGGATCTCCCTGAGCGGATATGCGATGTCCCCTCCCAGCTCCCTGTGCACATACATAATCGGGACGGGATGTGCTACAAACCCGGACTGGTAAAACTAAAAATCAGAAAAAGGAGTTCCACGTAAGAGATCAGGGATTTCAACAAACAAGGCTTTCAAACATTTTTAAAAATCTTTTTCTTCCTTCCTTCCTTCCCCGCTCCCTCCCTCCCTTCCTCCTCCTCCGCCTCCTCCTTCTCTTTCTTTTTCTCTTTCTTTCTTTTTCTTTCTTTCTTTCTTTCTTTCTTTCTTTCTTTCTTTCTTTCTCTCTTCTCTTCTTTCTTTCTTTCTTTCTTTCTTTCTTTCTTTCTTTCTTTCTTTCTTTCTTTCTTTCTTTCTTTCCAGAATTTTACTATGCAGTTCAGGCTGGCTGTGAACACATTTTGTAGTTCAGGCTACAAACTTGCAGTGACCCTCCTGCCTCACCTTCAGAGTGCTGGGATTACAGGTGTGCACTACCACACCCTGCTTTAAAATGTGCAGCTCTGTTTACACCATCTGTTTACATCTATACTATATTTTTACTTGCATTACTATTTTACGAACATTCCCAAGAACTCAGTTTTTAAGTAGCAATAGTTACACCTCTTTTCCAGAAAATTTTAAAACATGAAAATTCAGTTTATTTGATAACAGTAGTTACTCTTATGAAAATTGTGTCATAAATTTTTTTATAGAAATATTCATGTGAGTGTCTCTATTATTTGCATGGGTCTCAAACCCTGTGATTGAATTTATAGCTTTTAAAAACTAGATTTCTTTGCTTGGGGAGAAATAAATTTAAATTCTGTCATCGTGGCTGCTATTTGAAAGGTTACTCTCCTACTTTTTTTACAAGCTTAATGTTATAAAATGTTTGCACAGTTTTCATATTTAATTTTGAACATTGTTTTTGTTTTGTTTTGGGTTGTCTTTTTGAGACAGGGTCTCCCTGTGCAGTTCACACTGACCTTGAACTCACTTTGTAGCCCAGGCTGGCCTTGACCTCACAACATCCTCCTGCCTCAGCCTCCCAAATGCTGGGATTATAGGTGTGGGCCACCACACCCAGCCTTTGAAGATATTTTTTTAAAAAATTTATCTTTAAATGTTCTACTTCTTAGTTGCATAGTGCCCCCTGCCCTGTAATCCCAGCATGAGGCGGGGCAGCTGAGGTAGCAGGGTTGAAAGATCAGCCCAGCTCAGGCACCTTAGTGATTCAGCGAGACCCTGTCACAAAATAAAAGATGACAACCAGAGAGGGCTAGGGGTGGTGCTCAGTGCAAAGGCCCTGGGGTCTATGAAAAAACATCTTCCACTGAATTCCCCTTGTCATGTTGCTCTCAGGATACAGCCAAAGTTAATTGTTACATTTTTAGTGGGAAACACTTAAAGCCAGTTGCTTAATACCTCTCTACCCCTTCCTTAGGAATGGTGCCCACAGCAGGGCTGATAGCAGCTATTGCCGGGGTGTAGCTGTGTGACGTCACCTGAGTGTCACCAGGAGCCCCTCCCTGCCCACGACCCTGATGTCTGCTTGGTCCTGTGACTCAAATGGCACAGGCTTCCTGGCCTCCTCCAGCCATGACCAGGCTCCCACAGGCTGCTGCTAGTGTGGTGCGGCAGGAAAGGCTTTCTCTGATGTTTATCGAATGTTATCTGAGCGGGGCACGGTGGTGCTCTCCTGTCATCCCAGCATTTCGGAGGCTGAGGCAGGAGGATCACTGTGAGCTCGAGGCCAGCCTGGGCTACGTGGTGAGGTCAAGCCTATACTATATAGTGAGACCCTGTCTCAAAAAACAAAAAATAAACAGAGAAGCCTTTTGATAAAAGCATTTATGCCATGTTAATGATACTTCATTTGCAAAATGAGTAATTTATTTTTTAACAGTTCAGGTAAATATGGCTGCAGAATATCCTTATGTTTTGAAATCTTTCTTTCTCCTTGTTTCTTTCTTCTTACTCCTTTTTGTATTCTTTTTCTTTCCTCCTTCCTTGCTTTTTAAAAAAAAGTCCCTTCTCCTTCTTTCTTGTTTTTGACTTTTTCTTTTGTTTCTTTGAAACAGAGTCACTCTATATACCCAGCTGGCCTCAGACCTTCAGCCTTCCTGCCTCAGCCTCCCAGGTGTTGGGATTGCAAGGCATATGCCACCATAGCTGGCAGAAATCTTCATAATTTTTTTTCTTTGCCTCTTTATTGATAATAAAATTTGATGAAATTTCCTCATTTATGTTTTTATTTTATTTATTCATTTATTTATTTTTTGGTATTGGGGATCAAACTCACAACCTCATGCTTACTGGGCAAGCACTTAGGCAAGTGCTTGAGCAACTGAGCTAAATCCCTAGGCCTCATTTATATTTTTAAAATGAAAAATTTCACTATTTGAAGTAATGCTTGCTTTCTTGCTTGCTTGCTGTTTCTTTCTTTTCTTTCCTTCCTTTCTTCCTGGTACTGGGGATTGAACTCACAACCTTGTGCTTGCCAGACAGGAGCTTAATGCCACTGAGCTAAATCCCTGGTCTATTAAAACCAGGTAGAAATTTTACTTTCTGATAGTTTGCAATCTCCTGATGCATTAGAATACTCAGAATTGGTCTTCCCGCATGTGTAGCAGACGCGCACTCCTCCCGTGACTCCAGTGCCGCTGGCGCTGAGCCTGGACCCACGAGGCCCTGACTGACAGCGTCCTTCCCTGGTGTTCTTTGGGCTGAGAATAATCTAGTACATCAGTTTCTATCATTTAAGACTCATTCTGTTGCTTCCCGTCTGCCTTGAAAGCGGAAGGCAGTGGTGACATAAGCCTAATACTTTTGTCACATGTAGGAAGAATGGACTCAGTTTTAAGGACCTAGGCTAAAGGTGCAGATTGGGGACCCTTGGGATGCCCTGCTGGTGGGAACTTCATCTGTGGCTGCTGTGCATGGTTCACAGCTGCTCAGCCTGCATCAGCTTTGGTCCTGGTAGACTCCTTTCTCTCAAGAATCCATTGTATTACTTCATAATACGAAGGTATCAGATTGACGCCATTGAATGTGTGTTACAGAAACTTTCTTGGCCTCAGTAATGAGCATTGTGACTCTCAGTTACATTTTAGGGAGAGTTTTTGGTTTGGTTTGGTTTTGATTTTTGAGACATGGTCTTGTTATATTGCCCAGGGTTGGCCTTGAACTTGCAATGATCCTCCTGCATCAGCCTCATAAGTGCCGGGACTAGAGGTGTGTGCCACCATGCCTGGCTGGGTATTCAGGACAGTTTTAGTATAAGTGTCCGTCAGTTGAAATCTGTCGATACTCCGCTGCCCATGGTTTCCTGTTTTCCCATTCCTGCAGTAGCGTGTGTGTTATTTTCCCAGCAGCGTAGAACTGCATGCTGCCTGTCTTACAGACTCACAAGACCTTGGCGATGGGGGTGAAGCAAGGGTCACAGCATTCGGCACTCTAGACCTTGAGGCCCCTGGTTTCCTTAAATGACCCGTTTCAGGCCACACAGGCTGCAGGGTTAGAGTCAGCCGGTCTCCTTGGTTTGCTCCTGAGCATGTGCAAACGAGCATGAACTTGAGATTCAGCTCCAGGCTTAGTGACTTGTGGCATCACCATGTAAACACAGCCCCAGTCCCTGAGTCTCCACGTGGAGATAAAGGAAGTGACAGGCACAGCGTGACTGTCAGGGCTGCTTCCTAATTTCCCCTCCCCTTTTTTTCCCCTCCCTTCACAACATGGATTTCTAGAGGGATCACTAGATGCCTGGCTCTTAGGAGTGGCAATTCTGTTGTAGCAGAATTATGGTTTCTCTCTTAGTGGATCTAAATAACTTGTCTCCTCGGCAGCTTTTCAGAGTTGGGAACTGGACACGCCTCCACTGCCGGGCTGTGACCAAAGAGAACTCTAGCTAGGAGGTGCCCGAGCACTGTAGGAATGTTTGGTTCCAGTGCAAGATTCGCACTTGCCCTATCTCCTGACCTGCACGCCCTGGGCTCTCCCATCTTGGATTTTGCAGTTTTATGTCACCTGGCAGTGCTGGGGATCCGCGCAGGGCTTCGTGGGTAGGGGGGACACATACTCCTCCTGCAGGCCACAAATACCCACAGCTCTTCTTTGTTTCCGGAAAGGACACAGAGTGATTGATTGATTGACAGGTAACCTGCATGATGCCAGTGGAGTCTGCAGACACCTCTTCCCTTGCTGTGTTGGGCGCTAATCCCTTTGTACAGCGCAGTGCTGGGCTCAGCAGTTTCTAGCTGCTGCTTTGCGTTTCAGCTTTGTTTGACACTTCAGCTCTTTAGACTGTGGCAGGGGAAAACCCTGTGTGTGCCCCACTGACCTGGTTCTGCAGGGGCTGACCTGGAGGAGCAGGGGGCAGCGTGCTGCCTCTCCTGAGAGCAGGCGCCCTGGGGCAGGGGTGTTCTTATGCAGTGAGTGTGAAGCAAAGATTGTCTTTTTGAGACGGTCTCACTGTGCTGTTTGGGTTGGCCGTGAACTCACTTCATAGCCCTGGGTGGCTTCAAACTCAATTGCTGACCTTTGAAACAGAGCTTCCCCATGGGAACTGTGACGTGGGGATTATTTGCTTGCAGAAGGAGGCAGGTGTGTGTATGTGCGCTTGTGCGTGTGCAAGAGGAGAACAATCATGCAAGGGCCCCACGAGGTCAGGACCCTGCTGTGCGTGCCGAGCTGACCCCTGCAACCTGGCAGACCCAGCCCAGAGGAAAGCAGTCACACCCAGCAGCGCACATTTTCTGGGAGCACAGGGGCTGGGCCAGGTCCCCAAGTCCTTGTCCCTCCCGACAGTGCCCAGTACCCTGATGGACAGTGGCAACATCAGCGGAAAGAGCACGATTGATCCCTGAAGGCTTACTTTTAACTAGAAGTCTTTTTTTTTTTCTTTTTGGTGCCAGGGATCAAACTTACGACCTCACATTTGCCAAGCAAGCACTTATTCAGCTGAGCTAAACTCCCAGCCTAGAAGGCTCACTTTTGGAGAAAAAGTTCATTGTTTTTTAAAAATAAAGATTCCTTACCTTTTGCAAAGTGAAATGCTTTCTTCACTGAGTCTCCTCCAAGCTGGTGGAGCCAAGATGCCCGGGGATAACACAGGTTTGGTGCATGTCTGTAATCCCAGCCCTCAGGAGGCTGGGGCAGGAGGGACATTCGAGGTCAGCCTGAGCTACAAGTGAGCTCAAGGCCAGCCCGAACTGCATAGTGAGACCCTGTCTCAAAAAGACAAAAATTAATAAATAAATAAAAACGTAAACATTGCTGAGCATCATGGTGTTTGATGGTGATTCTAGCACTGGGGAGACTGAGGCACGAGGACCACCATGAGTTCAAAGGCAGCCCAAGGTACTTATGACTTCAAGCCCAGTCTGGACTACATAATGAGACCCTGTCTAAAAAAAACAAAAACAAAACTATATCTAAAAATATAGGTGTATATATGCGTGAGGACTTTTTTTTAAAGACAGGGTCTCTCTGTATAGTTGAGGCTGGCCTTAGGTTCACTGTGTAGCCCAGGGTGGCCTTGAACTTGCATAGATAGATCTTTCTGCCTCAGCCTCCATAGTACTGGGCTCACAGGTATGTGCCACCACACCCAGCATCTGCTGTGTTACTGATAAGAGTGTAAAGTGGTACCTTCCTTTGTAAGATAATGATCAATTCCCCAATCCACCACATCCCAGAAATTCCAGTCCTCGCTCCAGGAAGATAGAAACTGATGTTCACACAAAAGCATGGAAGTGTGGCTGCAGTGTCATTCACAGGAAAAGGGCCCACAGATCACACACGCACGCACACAGGCACGCACGGGCCCCGGATGGCTGCTCCCCTCAAGAGTGAAGGCCTGGAGGGAGGCGCTAGACCATGAGCTGCTTGGCCTGCGTCCGTGGGGTTCAGGGCCAGGGCGCTGGAGCCTGCGCGAGGGAGGAGCGTGTGTCCCCGCCGCACAGAGCCCGTGGGTGCCGAGGGGAAGCGCCCGAGACGCGTGTGCTGGCATCCCAGAAACCCCGAAACCCTAACACCTGCGCCTGCAGCAGGCCTTGGGGGAAGCAGCAGCTCCGCGGGACTCGCCACCCCCAGCTCGCAGCTTCGCCTTCATTTCTTGGCGTTTCGAGGCGCGGTCTGCTCCGTAGCCCGGTTGGCGTCAGACGGCCCCTTAGGTCCTGGAGGACTCGGGAGAAAGCTGAGAGCCTTTTCCTGCCCCCCCCCCCGGGAGCGGCCACTGCTGGCCGCGGCTGTGCGCGCTGAGGGAGCCCGCAGCGCCCACGTTCGCCAAGAACCCGTCCATTCTCTCAGAACACCCGCACCCCAGCTTTGGGGGCCGCACACCCGCAGCTTTCCCATCTCCCGACACTGTCTTCCTCCCTTAGCATCTGGCTACCCGCTTTGGATTCAGTGTGTGCAAAACGTTGCTCCCATATCGCCCACCACTTCTTTCTGCCTCTGGGGGCTGCGCTGCCAGCCTAGCCCCTTAGGTTCTAGTTTTTATTTTGAGACAGGGTTTCACTAAGTTGCCAAGTTGCCCAGACTCGGCTCAGACTTGCCATTCTCCTGCCTCTGCCTCCCAGAGTGCTGAGATTACAAACAGGTGTGTTTAGATTCTATTTGTAAAGTGCGGGTTTTCCCATGTGGTCTTTTTCCGCGTGTGTCCTGCGTCCCAGGCTGAGGCCCTAGAGCTCAAGGAGCCCTGTCACAAGGCCCGACCCCCGTGCCGCACTCGGCATGTTGCCGTGGTGTGGTGCGCAGTGAATAAACGCCAGGCAGTGAGGCCTGCACTGCGGCCCCCACCCACAGCTTGCACTGGTGACCTGCACCCTGGCTCCGTCCTTCAGGCACCTGGGGAGTGAGGCTCCCTAACGAGGCAGACCGGGCACAGGAGTGCGGCCTCACTCACACTCAGGTGCGGCTCCTAAAGCTCAGGCTGAGGAGCCAGGTGTGGGGCTGCGTGGAATATCCCAGAGGCTGAGGCAGGAGGATCGCTGCTAGCTCAAGGCCAGCGTGGGTTACATAGTGAGCTGGAGGCCAGCGGCCTGGACTGCCTGGAGAGGCCCTGCCTCAAATCCCCACATAAACAGACAGACTCAGGCTGAGACCCTCAGGACCCAGCAGGTGAAGTAGCAGAGGCCAGCAGTTCCCAGGCCTCACCGATTTTTACAGTCACGCTTGGGGCCCCGGGACGCTGCGTGCGCGGCCAAGCACCCTGGCCGTGTTAGTGCCATGGGCGCGTGGGAGGGGACAGCCCCTGAGAGAAGGATCGCAGAACCCTAGCTTTTCAGCAGCCCCCAGCGTCACGTAGGCTCCCAAGTGCGGTGCGGCCGCCCCCTGCACACTGACACCTCTCCCTCTCCCCGCAGGCTGCGGACCCTGAGCACCGCCCTGGCCCGCGGGGCCGCGCGTGGAACCGGGATGGGTGCGGCCGCCGGCAGGACGTGAGCCCGGGGGCGCGGTGAGGACGGAGCCGCGGGTAAGAACCACCTCGGGCGGGCGCGGTGACCATTCCAGTCCTCGAGAGGCAGCTGTCAGGCCCCTCCGCCCCTCGGTGGCAAGCTCCCCTCCCCATGGCAAACGCCAGGGACCCGCGGGTCTGAGTCACAGATCCGGGGATACTCTGGAGCTGCATGGACTCTAATGCATGGAAGGCTGCTACTCAGTCCGTGAGGTCTACACCTTTTTCATCAAAAATAAGAATCAGATTACAGCCATCGGTGCTGGGCGTGATGGCCCACACCTGCACATCCAGCAGCCGGGAGGCTGAGGCAGGAGGGTCGCAGTGAGGTTCAAGGGCAGCCCGCATTTTTTTGTCTCTGAAAAACCAAAAATACAAAACAAAATATTCAACATGTGTACATATACAAATTAAGAACAAACAGAAGATAAAGAGAAAGTCAGGAGAGGTTCAAATACATTTCCCTTCCATTGCTTTGAAAATATTTCACATTATGCTAATTTATTTTATCTGTACTACTAGGATCTCTTCATTGAAAAGCAAGTTTTGTGCCATGATCTGTTTGTGTTTTTTTCTTTGTAAGGGAGAGGTGCTTTGTCTATGACTTGTATCTGAGTGACATTTGGGCTGTTCTTTTACGGGACACAGTGTTTACCTGTTGTTCTGATTGTTTTGTTACGGTGTTTGTATTTCTCACGAAGTGAGGAGAGTCCTTTCTGCATTTTATTGATTCTGCCGCGTTACAGTAACATGCACAAGCAGCGCGAAGGAGCCTGCGTCTGCACCTGCTGAGCAGCGTTGCCTCCCCGCACTGGCCCATGGTCCCGGGTCCGCCTGGCTGGGGACCAGACGCTGTTGTGAGGAGGGTGGAGTGGAAAGCAGCTGGAGCCCTGCCGTGTGCGCGATCGTCCCTGGGAATTTCTGAAAACAGACATTCAAGTAGTGAGAGAAGGACGCGTCACATGCTTGCATCAGGGTCTTAAAATCACCTTACCCAAGACCTAGGTGAAAGTCCGGTCCCAGCCAGGGCTCCTTTTTGGAGCATTTCCTCGATAGGCATATGTGAAGCAGGGAACGAACAGCTTCTGTTCTTCTGATGTTGGTGGTCAAACCCAGCCCTTCACACTGGGCTACATCAGCAACCCCTGAGCCCCTTTTTGTAAATTTTGACACGGGGCTTTGCTAAGTCAATAAATGCCAGGCTGGGCTCAAACCTGTGATCCTCCTGCCTCAGCCTCCCAGAGTGCAGGGATCACAGGTGTGCACCATCATGCCTGCTCTTTTTTTCCCTGAAATATTTAAGATACAGACAAGAACGAATTCTATGATATATACCTTTGCCTGAACTATAGACCATTTGGGTGATCAGGGGAACGTGGGCGGGGAAAGTGATTGGAGGCTGGGTGGACAGGTGGAAGCTACTCTGTGACACAGGTCTATTTTCCCAGTCTTCTTCTTGCCTTAGCCTGACAGACCCTGGCTAGGGTTGTGGCTCTGACTGGGGCCTCAGTCCCCCTGTCTGAGGTATCAGAGCCCCCCTGCCCCAGCCTGTCCCCAGCTGGCTCTGTGGTCCCTGGGCAGCCACCTCTACCTGGAGTTTGAAGTCACCACAAGGAAACAGAACTCACACACTGGTGACTCTCAGAATGAGCATTTTCCGCCTGTTCGTATTTTTAGCGTCATCACTGTCACTGAAAATAGACTTCCTCTTTCCCCTCCGGGCTGGAAAGTCTCCGGTAATTCCGCGTGCGCAGCGTCCTCTCCACCTCTGCCTGGCGAACGTGGGTGGCCGGCGCCCCGCCCTCCCCCTCGTCCGCAGCCAGGGCGCCCTGAGTCAGAGTGTTTTCTCTCCTTGGAGGGGAAGGGCGAGGAAGGAAGTAAGAGTTTTTGGAAGAGTCTCTGACAAATCAGCAAAGAGAAGAGAAGACAGAAATGAAACCCTCACTGCTCGGCCCGGAACCTTCCCGCAGCGCCGCGCGGCTTCCTCCTGCGCCCTGCAGAGCGCTGGGTGTTTGCGGGAACAGCGCGGCCAGGGCCTCTTTTCAGGAGTGAACAAGCCTGGGCTTATTTTTAGCGCCCTTATGAGGGATGTGTCCCTGGGAAAATGATTTAACCTCTTTAAGCCTTGCTTTATATGGGAATGTGAAAATAATAATAGATAATAGGAATTAACAGTCTGTATAGGGCCTGGCACAGCACAGGCTGACAGTTCTCTGCCAGCATTTGTCTTACTGTTATTGACCACTATTGTTGGCTCTTCCAGGTTTCATACTACTTATGATTTTAGTTTCTTGAGGTAGTGGGGAGCGATCTCTGGGCCACGTGCTGGCTGAGGCTCAGACCTGGCTGGACCCCGGCCTCCACCGGGCTTTGACTTAGGAATTCCCCGGAAGGTTTTCCTGCGGGTCTGTCCCCTGCTGGGCCCTCTTACAGGAACTGGGGATGCATGAACATGCAAGCAGACCAAACTCTCTGTCCAGCTGAAAGAAGGGTTAGACATTTGCAACACAAAACGATCAATATATACTGTGAATCTTATAGTGAAAGACAGGCGAATTTACTTGTAACAGTAGAAGACACATTGCCACGAATCTCCTCCCAGACCTCTCCTTCTCAAGCACACTCATCCCACAGCCCTGGCCACTTTCTGCAGCAGCTCTGAAGTTCTCTTTCCTGAGTGTCTTTATGAGGCATGATCAAAAATCTGGTGACGGCTGCCACCACCAATGCCGTCCAGCAGAATGGCAGTTTGTGATGACCCGACTCTGTGTCCTTGTCCACCTTCAGTCACTACATCTGGCACCGGGGGACTTCTGCCTCCTCCCCAGAGTAAAAATGAAACTTCTGAATGAATTCAGGGCCTCCAGATGGCCACACAAAGCAACTAAAGACCCTCAGGAAAGAGTCTTGCAGAGCTGCTGCAGAGAGTGGCCAGGACTCTGGGGCAAGGGTGTTCGCAGTGGCGGTGAGGATCTTGAGGGGCTCTTCTGGGTCACACCTGTGTTTACCGGCTCTCCAGGGAAGAAGGGTGGACCGTTGCTCTGCCCCATGCCGTCCTGCTCACGTGGACTTCTTTTCTCTCTCCTGGAGCAGAGGGCTTTTTAGCAGCTTCCCTCTTTGTGACTTCCTAGTTGATTTCTCTCACCAGAGTGCACTGTTGTCTCCTGATTTAAGTCTTCTATACCTTCGATTGTTAGGAAGGAACAGTTATTTCTAATATTGCACCTTTTCTGTTTATCTTTCAGGAAAAAAAAAAAAAAAAAAGCTTAGTGTCCTGTTATACCACAGGCCTCAGGAACAGACCCACTCTCTGCTCATCCGGCTCATGATTCTGCTTCAATGTAGAGCCCTGTTTCTTTTCTTTTCTTCTTTCTTTCTTTTTTTCCTCAGACAGCATCTCACTATATAGTTCAGGCTGGCCTTAAACTCACTGTGTAGCCCAGGCTGGCCTCCCGCTCAAGGTAATCCTCCTGCCTCAGCCTCCTGAGTGCTGGGATTACAGCTGTGTGCCACCAAACCCAGTTTGGACTTTAAGACTTTGGTGTTCCTTCCCTGGAGACAACTTTGAGGAATGACCACTCTGAGCCTCTGTAGGCACTGCTAAATTGAGCCTTGTCACTTTTCCTCCAGGTGTCATAGCCTCTCTCTTTCTCTTTTTTTAAGTAGGGGTTGTGGTCTAGAGATGTGGCCCAGGCTGGCCTTGAACTTCTGGGCTCTGCTGATCCTCCTGCCTCAGCCTTCTGAGAAGCTAGATTACAAATGCTGGCTGTCAGAAGATTTTAAAACAAAAATAGACACTGTAGATCATGCAGTACAGTGCTCTTCTGACTATTTTGCTACCTGTTCATCTGTTATTGCTTTAGATAAAATGTTGTTACTGGCAAGCAAGCAGAGGCATGTGTAAGAGGAGAAGGTTCCTGTGTCCCTGAGCTCCCGCACCTCTCCGTCTACACACCCTGTCCCTCCCGTTGTGGGCTCCAAGGTGTGAGGCAGCCGGGACTGAGCCTCGGTATCTCAGGAGACGCAAGGGGAGCCAGGGTGGTGGCCCACACCTGTGGTCTCGGCACTCGCTCAGGAGGTTGAGGCAGGAGGATCATCTTGAGTTCGAGGCCAGCCCAGGTTAAATGTGAGACCCTGCCCCTGCCCCCAGAGTAGGAGACTGAAGCGCAGAGGCCTTACCTTTCTCAGGGGCTTCTTTCTGCTCTGAACCTTGCATCCCTGAACCCCCAAATGGTGCACAGCATTTTCATGTTGCTCCTACATGCCTCTGAGGTGTCCTCTGAGTGGAGACAATCAGTCAAGGTGACCTCGATGTGCTGCAGCGTCCTGGCAGGAGGCGAGACATAGGGAAAGACACTGTGCCTGCCCCAGAGACACAGGGCCCGTGCAGACCCAGAGGCACCGAGCTTGGCCTCGATGCCCTGCTGGGGGCCTGTGTCTCCTGCCAGACGGATGTCCCATTGTCCATGTCCCCACTCAGTCACCTCTGTCCCTGTGCCTGAGGAGGCCAGTGACTTGCTGGGGGCCTGGAGAGGACTTTAAAAAATAAAAGCTGTACCTGTTATCCAGAGGTCTTTTGAGAAACATGAAGTGATTCATTGGGCGGAATCTTTTTATTTTTGTACCAGGAATCGAACTCGGGACCTTGCACTTGCCAGGCAGGCAGTGTGCCACTGATTTGTACCCTCAGCCCTATTAGGTAGCATCTTAAGGGTACACAGCCAGGGCTGGGGATTTAGCTCAGTGGCTTAAGCACCTACCTGGCAGGTGTGAGGTCGTGAGTTCAATACCCGGTACCAAAAAAAAGTGCACAGAGAAGGGGAGAGGGAAAGAGGGACAGAGGGAGAGTGCAGAGGCACGGGAGGGCATGTGACGGTCCAGGGCTGAGTTACGCCTGTGGTTTTGGCGGTGGAAATCTCTGGAAGACTTGAGCTTGGTTTTCATCTCAAAATCGTCTTTTGGTTTTGTTTTTTTTCTTTTTTGAGGCGGGCTCTGGCTAAGTGGTCCAGGCTGGCCTTGAAGTCACTGTGTAACCCAGGCAGACCTGGAATTTGTAGTGATCCTCCTGCCTCAGTCTCTTGAGTGCTGGGATTACACACATGCGCCTCCACGCCTGGCTTCATCACCACTCCTCCACACAGTGCACATGCTTGTGCGCGTGCGCACACACACACACACACACGCACACACACGCACACAGAGTGCCCTTTGTGTAAAACCCTTCCCCTCTGCTTGTTGCTGACTCCACCTAACCCTGCTCTGCTGCAGCGCCCCCTGCAGTCGCCTCCTGCCTTCCCCAGTACCCTGGGTCTTAATACCCTCTGTGGTCGCCCACTGCCAGACCCTCAGAGCAAGCTGGGTGTGGAGGTGTGCTCCAGGAGGCTGAGACAGGAGGATTGCAAGTTGGAGCCCAGCCTGTGCATCTTATCTATGTACTGAGACTCAGCCCCCCTGTGCCCCACAAAAAGACAAAGACTGGTGATGTAGCTCAGTGCAAAGGCCCTGGGTTCAAAAAGAGGAGAAGCCACCCAAACCGAGGGCCTGTTGTCAGCATGGGCACGGGGCATGTGGGGTTCCTGTCTTCTTTGGGGTGTCTCCACCAAGAGCAGCCCTGTGGAGCTGGGACACAGGGGCTCAGGGAGATGCCTACAGGAACCACGGCCTCCACTCTGATCCCTGGACCCAGCTGGGGTCCTTCCCCAATGTGTGGTCCCCATGCTGCCCAGGAGCCAGCACCTGTGAGGGTCCTGGTCACTACCTGAGCCCAGGGACCTGCCACTCCTGACCTGTGGACGCTGCCCACCCGGCTCCTCAGGCTGCCCTGGGGAGCAAGTGCTAGGGCCCTGGGGCTGGGGCCATCCCAGGTGGCCTCCTCACTGCTCCCCTGAATGAGGACATTACCTCCCTGGCTCTATTTTGATGTTTTATTTCAAGGCAGTTTCACTCGATTGCTAAAATAGTCAGCTTGACTTGAGTTTGTGACCCTCCTGCCTCAGCCTCCCAGAGTGGTTACCACTTTTGTTTGTTTTTGTTTTTTTCAGACAGGATCTCGCTATGAGGTCAGGCTGGCCTCGAACACACAGAGATCCTCCTGCCTCAACTCCCCAAGTGCTGGGATTACAGGCATGGCCACCACCTGCCTGCTCTTTCTTATATCTTACTACTCTTTGCCCCTTCTTGAAATTGAGATGCCCTGAGGGGTGCTGGGGAGTTGCACCCTCAGGTGTCGAATCACAGTGCTCTCCTGGGAGGTTTCTTGGCTCAGTGCCTCTCTGAGCTCCTGAGTGGTAACTAACACTGCTGGAGCACATGACAGACCTCAGGAAAGTTCCCTTGGCTGCAGTTGAGATTTATGTGGTTTTGGCTATTTTGGGAGACTTCCGTGTTGTTCAGTGTTCTAATTTCCATGGAGTCAATCATTACCTCTGCCTGTCAGAAGAGAACTCTGGGGACTTCATGGGTGATATTTGAGGTCTCTAGGGTGAAGCCTCCCCCTCAACTGGTACTGGAAACCAAAACCAGGACCTCACACATGCCACACCCCAGGCCTTGGGATGACTTGATGGTGCTTGGTTTGGAGCCAGGCCCCCGTGCGGAACTGCATGGCCAGGCTTTTTTTTTTTTTTTTTACCTTGAGACAGTGTCTTGCTAATAAATCTCCAAGTTGCCCAGTCTCAGCTTGAACTTGCAGTCCTCCTGCCTCAGCCTCCTGAGTGCTAGAATTACAAGTGCGCACCACTATGCCTGGCCAGGCAGTTTCAGAGGTAACAATTTTGTCCCACTTTTTCTACATGCAAAGCAATGAAATTCTTAGGAGTTTTCCTAGAGTAACAAGGTTAAAAATCGTATCTGAATGTCTGCCTTGTGGTATTTAATAACTGACTGAGTGACGGTGGTATTGTCTTCTACGAAGGAAAAGATGTAATTAAAAATAAAACAGCTTAGCTTAGTTTCTAATTCTGTGGAAAGCACTTCTCTTTAGCAACCGAGGTCATAAATTGCACTGAGTTAAAATGTCCCCTTGGAGCCTTATGCAGCCCAGTTAAGGGATACAGACAGGAGACAGACAAGCAGTGGGCAGAAATGAGGCCAAGAGAATATTTCCAAAATCCTTGAGCCTGGACTTGTTTGCAGAATTGGTCTTGTCACTTAGGAGGAAAACTGCACATTGTAAAAGTTTAAGAAACTGTGCATGCACTTGACTCATTCGTTCATTCATTCTTATGTGTGTGTGCTCTTACTATTTGAGACAGGACCTCTGTACTGAAACCCTAAATCCTCCTGTCTCAGCCTCTCCCTTCTGGGATTACAGGTGTGTATCATCAAGCAGGGTATGTGAGAACTTTATTGCTCTTCTAAAAAGTACTAGTCTAGCACCTGATTGGATTCTTCTAATAGTGATTGGAAACTCATTGAAAAGTTTTAGCCACTCTGGACACAGTGACAGACACCTGTCATTCCAGCACTCTGGAGGCTGAGGCAGGGGGATGGCTGAGTTTGAAGCCAGTTTGGGCTGCATAGTGAGTTCAACTCAAGCAGGATTAAGGCAGGGGGACTCTGCCTTCAAGAACCAGAGAGTAGCTTATCCGAGAGACAGAGATAATCATCGGTGAGAACGTGGAGAAGGGGAACTGCCCTGCCTGCGAGGTTTTGACAGTGATATAAATTGGCGTCGCCCTCGGGGAGGTCAGGGCTGAGGTTCCCAAAAAGATCAGAAGCTGCTGACCTTGATCTCTTTTCAGGGAACTGGGGGAAGTGAGACCAGGCCACCAGGCGTGTCAGGGTGACCCTGCTGGGGTCAGCCGGGCTGTGGAGGGCCTGGCCGTGGGGGATGAATGGTGAAAAGTGCTGGCGTGCAGATGTAACCTCGCACAGGCCTCCCACCTCACCCTGCTCACTGTGTGTGCAGCAGTCGGTCCCACCGGGCACACCCATGTGTGCACACGCGCGCGCACGCGCACACACACACACACATCCAGCATCTGTCTTTCGGGATGTGTGAAGCACCAGGTGAAAGTGAGGAAGCATGCACAGCTGGTGTTGCTAGTGAGAACTCGGGATTTGCTCTTAGAAGACAGATAGAAAACCAAGAAAATAAAACTGAAATTTCCCCTTGCAGGGCTCTGCTGCTGGGCCAACCTCGCCTGCCCCGGTGTGTGGGGGGCAGGCAGACTCCACTGTGGTTTTCCTGAGTCTCAGTTTAGTTTGCAGCCTTTGGTTTTGAGGCAGGGTCCCACTACAGTCAGGCTGGCCTCGAACTCCCGCCTCTGCCGCCCGACTGCTGAGATTACGCCATCCCCAGCTTCCATTGTTTATTTGGGGCTGTGTCTTCCACAGCTGTGTGATGCTAGGGAAGAGCGCCCTGTTGAGGAACCCTGCCCCGCCTGCCCTCCCTCACCGAGACCCTCTACCCCTTTGGCTTCCCCTGCTGCTCTCTGACTGACCCTAGATCCCTGTGTCCTTGTGTCTCCACAAAGCGAGGCCAGAGGCCAGGCCCAGCGTGAGTGTCTGTGTGATGAGAATAAAGCCTGACTTCGCCTGGGGGCTTAGTTTTTCTTGGTCTTATGTTCAGTCCAAACTTCACATTCATGGGGTAGTTATGTCTTGAAATACTAGGTTTCTATACCTTTATTGAATCTTTCAAACCGCCCCCCCCCCAGAGCAGAGAATTCGTTCTAAATTCCATTTATTTGAATTAATCACTTCAAACTGGGGATGGTGGAACACAGCTGTAATCCAAGAATTCTGGGAGGCTGAGGCAGGAGGATCCCAAATTCAAACCCATTCTGGGCAATAGTGTTATTTAGCAAGACTCTTGTCTCAATATAATTACAAAGAGGCTGAGGATATAGCTCAGAAGACAGGCCCTGGGTTCAATCCGTTTATGCTTCAAAAGCAAAAGCAAAAACAAAAACCTCTTCAAAATCAAGAGTAATTCAGAAGCCTTACATTCAATGTATTTTTAAAGGTTGGATTGTTTGACCTATAAGATAAAAAACCATCTCTTTAAAAAAAAAAACAAAAAACACTATTGCAAATTCGTGATTGAAAACCTACCCTATCATGGTGGCTCATTCCTAGAGATCCTCACCTTGTTACCTAACGGGAGGCGTGTCCTAGATGGGGGGCGCGGGGCAGTGGGGGGGCGAAGCAGAGCTTATCTCCTGTGCCTCTGCTCACACTTTTGTGCTTAGTTATGATCCCTCCTGTTACATGAACTTATCAGTAGGTGATATTGACCAGTTTAGCAAGTGGAGATGCTGCTGATTTGTGAGAGTCCTGAGGTTTTTCTTTTAGTTTGATTTGGTTTTTTAAAAACCAATAAGTAAATTAATAAAAATAAAATATTAAAAATAAAATATTCTCTATCTGTAGCTAACAAGTCTCTGTGTACACTGCTTTAATTTATGAAGGTTTTTTTTGAGACCAGGTCTCACTATGCAGTCCAGGCTGACCTTGAATTTACTGTGCAGCCCAGGCTGACCTCAAATTTGCAGAGATCCTCCTACCTCAGCCTCCTAAATTCTGGGATTACTGGGTGTGCCTCCACACCCTCTAGGAGCCAGGAAAACATCTGGAGTTTTTAAAATATTTTAGCTTTTCCATTCATTAGTAGTCTTCTTCAAAACAACTGTTCTTGAATTTATCAAGCATACTAGAGAGATTTCTGTTGTGTTATTTATGCCAAATACTCTTTCCCTGTTTGTTTATTTTCCTAAATTTTTGCATTGGAATGCTGAACTTTGTTTTGTCAATAAAAGGTGTTTAGGAATTTAGGAAATGAAATAATGTTATTTCTGTAGCTCTGATGACCTTCCCAGAGTAAAGTCACCCAGCCTGGTGGTCAGAGAGATTAGGTTTGTTTGTGATGGGCATTGCAGTCTAGGAAAATGGGTTCAAGCAATGCCGACAGTGCTCCAAGGTTTTACAAGAAGAAGATTTCATTTATACACAACCATACAGGGTCTCCCTGCTATTCACCATGAGCCTAAACTTGCGGCAATCCTCCTGCCTCAGCCTCCTGAGTACTGATATTATAGGTGCTTGCCACCATGCTTGGCTATTTTCTTTTTTAATTTCACTCAGTTTGGCTCAGTCTCTCCCTCCTGTGTGTGCCAGTGCTGTGCAGGCTGTGAGCTCCAGCCCCTACTGTTCTCTAAAGCCTCCCCGTGGTCTTCCAAAGGGTGCATCTGAAAACTTTTCCTGCTCCTTTCCTCAGTGTTGGGGACAAACCCAGGCTGCTGCATGTGTGGCAAGTAAGTGCCCTGCCCGGAGCCTCACCCTTCCGCCTGTGGAGTCCTGTTCTCTGTCGAGAGTGCTCTGTAATCCTTTTGAAACGTGTCTGCCTCTTCCCCTCAGTGCACAGGACCGAGCTCTGGAACCTCTTCCCCTCTGCCCTGGGTCCCTAGCTTCCCACCCCAGGTGGGCCTGAGAACCTAGATGTCCCTAAGGGGTCACAGAAACTCTAGTCCCAGAAGAATGTCATCTGTGCCCCGAGGCAGGAATGTTGCCTGGGAGGAAGGCTGAGGCAGGCCGGCCTCCTGATCCCTCCGCCCAGTGGGTTAAATTGGGTGGGTCTGGAGACTACGGAGCCTGAGCAAGGGCTGCGGACGCCCCTTGCAGACCAGCCAGCGCTGCGCTTTGAGGAAGGTAGGATGCGCTTCCCTCCCCTCCCCATCCTCTGTGCTTTGGTCCCTCATGGTTCCCTGGCTGCCCCAAGCTGCTGTAGCGGTTGATTGAACCCTGAGTTAGGGTGCAGGGAGCCCTGTTTTATAGCCTGTTCATCAGCAGCACAGGGACAGTAACCTAAGCTGTGCTGAGTGTGGGGTCTCAGCCCTATAATCAGCACTGTGAAGCTGAGACAGGGAGATCCCTGCGGGTTCAAGGCCAGTCAGCCTGAGCCATGCATGCAGTGATAGCTTGTCTCAAAAACCAGAAAAAACAATTATGATAACCTGAGCTTGCAAGATGTGGTAAACACCTGTGGTCCCCAGCATGCAAGAGGCTGAGGCAGGAGGCTCACCCTGAGCTCAAGGCCAGACTGGGCTACAGAGTAAGGCCCTGTCTCAGATCTTCCACTGGCATCTGCAGTGCGGAGAGGAGCGAGGCTGAGGCTGAGGTCGGTGCTTATCCAAGCGTGGAGGCTGTGAGCGCAGAGTTAGGGACCCGGTGGCTGCTCTGAGTGGCATCACCCCCTCCCTCTTTCTGAGGTCCCTGAAGTCTTTGTGTTGGCTGTTTCACTTTATAGATTGGTTTGCACGGTGTCTGACCCGGGCAGGGCTCATTCATTCTCTTACAATATCCTGACTGCTGCATGAGGTTATTTATCTTGTTTGTATTTGTTTAAATATTCTTTACAAAAGCCCGGTGAGGTGGTTTATTCTTGTCATTCCAGCTCTTTCGAGGCTGAGGCAGCAGGATCACTGTGAGTTGTTAGAGAGGCCAGCCTGGGCTACATAATCAGACCCTGTCTCAAAAAACAAAGAAACCCCTTAGGAGACCAAGCCTCCCACCCCCATTCCCTCTTGATGTCTGTTAGGACCCAGGACCTTCACTGGTCCTCATAGGGCCTTGCAGTGTTCTGATCCTTCTGCTGTGGAGTGGACGAAGGGTCCCCGGGAGCCTTTCCCTGCCTGGTGACTGAGGCCCTGGGAGTGGGCACCAACTTGGGAAGCATCTTGTGCCCCAGTCCTCTGTGTTATGAGCTGCTCCTGCCTCAGCCTCCAGAACCCTGCTGAGTGGCAGGCGTGGGCCACTGGCAGCTCTACAGCGGGGGTTAGAAGCCGGACTGTGCCCAGGCTGTTGGCCGAGACTTCCCCAGGAGAGATTCTCCTGACTTCCTGCACCTCTGCGCACCTCTGCGCCCTGCCTTGCATTTCAAGGCAAATGAGGACACTGATTGTGTTTCTTCGGTTCTTTTCATGGTGTCCCGGGCAGGCCCCTCTTCTTACAGTCCCGGTGTTCCCGCTTCTCATCGCTCCGTTTTGTTCGGGAACATGCTGGGGGCGAGCTCTTTCAGTGCCAGCCAGAGCCGATGGCAGGCTTTGGAGGAGGGGAATGAATCCTCAGCATGCCTCACGCAGACCAAAATACGATTCAGTCTAAGAAGCGTTTGGAGTAACTTTCATTGTTTCCATTTCAAAAAGTTGAACTCTTCAGTGAACCGCAGAGCTAAGTTTTAAGCAGCAGGGATACAAGCCGTAATAGATGGGAATTTGCAAACTGGCTGGAAATTGTACATGTTTTGTTTTGCTAGGATGGAGCCAGGAGCTTTCCTCCATGCTTGGGGACCGTTGCTAAAGTGCCTGCGGGGATTAAAGCCAAACCCATTTATGAGGTTCTAGTTGGGTTAATAAATTTACAAGACTTTGTTTTAGTGCAAATATGAAAAACTCCCCATTTTTGTAGAGAAGAATTGAAACTGGAGAGCTGCTGTAACCATGGACACCTATAGTCTCTAGTACTTGGGAAGCTGAGGCAGGAGGCTCACCCGGAGTTCAAGGCCAGCTTGGGCTACATGGTGAAATCCTATCTCAAGGAGAGGCTGGGGGAGCTGGAGGTGCAGTCAGCGGTTTGCTGTGAGTTGAGTTGCAGGTCCCCCTGGGGGGTGTGGGGAGGGAGGAGGAGGAAAGCACGGGTACTTTCTGTCCTGCCTCTGTAGTGAGGGCCTGTGAAAAGCATCTGAAAAGATTCTCAGGATGAGACCCTCACTTTGTGTGCTTCCCTGGCTGAGGGAGCGCCACTGCCCTGCCCCTCCTTTTTTTTAGACAGGTCCACTGTGTAGTTCATGCTGGCCTTGAACTCAGTATGTAGCCCAGGGTGACTGTGAACTCATAATGATCTTCCTGCCTCAGCCTCCCAAATGCTGGAATTACAAGCTCCATGCCCCTTTTTTAATCTTTATAAGTGTTTGCTTACAGTACCCGGTGTTCACCCCTCTGTCTGCGCCCTCCTGGGGAGCTGGGCCGTGTGCATTACCCGGCTGTGCTCTTTCCCACCCCTCATCCTCGATCTCTTCCCTGGCTGCCTCTTGTTGCTGTTTATACTCTGGGACCTCATGTAAGAGAAACCCTGAGATAATGTAAGCGTCTGCCTCGTTTCCCTTGGCACTGTGGTCTCAGTGTGTCCATTTTCCTCCGAATTCCTCACGTTCATCCTTGCTGGAGCAGAGTTGTGCTTGTGCGTGTAAACGCCACGTGTTCTGTGCCCGCGTGCCTTGGCGTACATAGAGGCCGCTTCTCAGGTTCAGCTGTTGTGCATTGTGCTGCTGCGAGCATGGGGGTATGTGGATCGCCAGGGTACGATGTCCTCCAGTCTTTCGGGAAGGTACCGGGAAGGGCAATAGCAGGACCATGTGGGGTTTCTAGTTTCAGGGTTCTGAGGAATCATCAGCCCGATTTCCACAGTGGTTGCACCAGGTTACCCCCCACCAGCAGTGCAGAAGGGCTTCCTCCCCGCAGCCTTGCCAGCTGTTACTACTCGATTTCTTCCTGGGCTAAGACAGGGTTTCAGTTTTGCTCCAACTTGCATTTCTTCTCTCTCTCTCTCTCTCTCTCTCTGTACTGGGGATTGAACTCATGACCTTATGCTGGCCAGACAGGCACTTAAATCCCTGAGCTACATTCCCCCTGCCCCCGCTGATATTTCTGTCCTGAATGCTGGGGTCACCTGGAGAAACCTGGAAGGACGGTGCACCCACCGCCTTCCAGTCTGTGCATCGCACAGTCAGCGGCTGCCTTCGAGGCTCTGAGATCTAATATTCCCTGCCCCGATCTGAGCTGCAGCTGACAGCTTTCTTTTAGCTCAATAGGATACGCACCAGGTTGGTTTGTCACCATGGGAACAGAAGAGAAGTGTGACCGCGGATCTCTCCGTATTCTTTTGTATTTCTTGATGGGCAGAGAAAGGAGCAGAGATTCGTGCTAAACTCATCCAGAGCCTGGAGATAACGGAGGCCCTGCCTCCCGGCCCCCAGGAGCCAGCAGCAGGTGGAGGGGCTCGGAAGGGAAGGGCAGAGGGAGGGACGCGCGCTGGCCCCGCAGCTCCTGTCAGTGTGCTGGTGCAGGAGGACAGGTTGGGTCCAAGGCTCTGCGGACCTGTGTTGCTGCTGCGTGGGGCCGGTTGGTGGCTCACCCAGAATGACCAGGCGACGCTGAAGCCCGCATGGTAACTGCACCGAGGGCCCAAGGGGAGCACGGAGGCTGATAACTGATGAAAGGTCGCCTGTCACAGCTGGGCGTGACCACGCACATCTGGGATCCTGGCTTTCTGGGAGGCCGAGGCAGGAGTGTGGCAAGTTTGAACCCAGCTGGGGCAACTTAATGTCCCCCCAAGAACGTGTCTCAGTTAAAAAGGGGGCGGTGCCGGTGCGCATGGGAAGGCCCTGTGTCCAGGGCCTGGCGTTGGAGAAGCAGAGGGTTTCTTACCCATTGAATGCTTTTCTCACTATCTACTGACCATCTCTCGGGGCAACTTTACAGGCTTACTTTTTCCTTTTGTGTTCTCTAAATTCTAGGGTGTTCTAGATCCTAGAACTAGGGCCAGCTCCTGTGCTCTGTTGGGCTGACCTTGTCAGCTCGTGGGACTTCAAATACTACTGACGGGAACACAGTGCAAAAAGAATTCCAGCTTTGAGCTCTTACTGAGCCCTTACTGTATCCCCAACTGCCGGCCTAGGGTACCTGCTTGGATGCAATCTACCCTGAAATTGTATGTATTTGTTGTTTAAAGACAGGGTTTCACTATGTAGCCCAGGACAGCCTTAAACCCACAGCGATCCTCCTGCCTTCAGCCTCCTAAGTGCTGGGATTCCAGGTGTGCACCACTGCATCTGGCAGAAATGAATGCTCTTCAAGCCAAAGACCAAAAACCAAGTGAATGTTTCACCTCTGTTTATTTCTCTGTAACCCTGTGGAACAGGTTAGGGGGAGGGGAGTTCAAAGGAAGTTAGTTGAATTGGCTTTGTTTTAGTTTGTGGGCTTTTGGCAGTTTTTACTTTTGAGATGGGGTCTTGGTCTGTTGCTCAAGCCAGTCTCAGTCACCATCCCTCTGCCTCGGCCTCGCGAGAGGTGGCAGTGACTGGCTTCATGTTCAAGTCTTCTGGTTGTAGGAATGGTGTCGGCTTTGAATTAGTCTGGGTTTTCCAGTTCATCCTGATTAAGTTGGTATTTACCTGCTGGGCTTCTCTGATTCTGCATATTTCAGGATGGCAGAATCGAAATCTTATGTTCACCAAAAATTAGGAAAGAAAGGAGGGAGGAAAAGTAAAGCCTCTGTTTGTGGCTGCTGGCGGTGTTTCCAGCGCCCACTCTTTCTGATGTACGTTGCCTACAGCATATGCAAATACAGTGCAAGTGTGTAAGGTTAAGGTAAAATTTATACCTTTCAGGTAATTTCATGTAGATTTTTTTTTCACAAGAAAGTTCTATTTTGGGCCTATGAAAAATTCCTTAAACTTGGATCATTCACTGATTAATTTCAAGCTGTTTTCAAACAAAAAAGCTAATTGATCTTAACAGATTTCGTTACAGTCACGATAACAGATGTGTGCTTCTGCCTGTTGGGTAAACTGGGCCAGCATAATCTTGGGGATTGGTGCAGCTCTTGAGCTGATGGCCAGCTCTGAGGTGTGATGCTAAGGTTATACGGGAATTTCTCTGCAAGTGTTGTCTTCCTGTGAATTCCACTTTCAGGGGGGCCTTTTTGGGACAGGGTCTCACTAGGTAGTTTCAGGCTGGCCTTAAACTCACTATGTAGCCCAGGGTGACCTGGAACAGACAGGGATCCTCCTGCCTCAGCCTCCCAAAACAGGCATGTGCCACCACGCCCAGCTCAAAAGTTATTTTTAGTGTATTCTTTATTTTTCCTGAATGCTTAGACATAGGGCATCTCCAACACTCTTGTGTTCTTCTCGTTTGTACTTGGAGCAGAGCTGTGCATCAATGCTGCCCGACTCTGAAGGAGGCTCGCCAGGGTCTCCCTCCAAGCAGACCTCTGCCTCATCAGCCACTCGTGGTCTGATAGCTCAGCATGGGGGAAAAAGTGATTTCCTGGATGTCCTCGAAATACAGAGTTACATAGGTTAGGTGGAAAGAACACTTGGACTGGGAATCTGAATGTTCCCATTTAGCTTTCTGCACTTTATTTTTAAATTTCCTCATGTGTTAGGATTGCTTCGCATTCATTCCAAGGACTCTGTCCTCTGTCATACGTGGTGCACCTGCAACGCTTTGTGGAACATAGGGATTCATGTCATAGTAACACTCTTCAGAGTTTGTTCAGTGCGGGGTTGATGACCTCCTTGGCAGGAGCACTTTCCCTTTAATGTATGATGAGCACTCTGGGCTCTAACAGCCAAGTGACACAGAATAATGATGAGAAATGGAGTTTCCACCCCTCTCCTCTCTAGCACCTGTCTGCAGGGTCTGTGGCTGGCGTGTGATCAGCGCATCTAAGCTCCTTCCCCCAACCTCCATCTCCTCCCCTTCCCATCTGAGAAAGACCCACCCCCATGTCCTCTGATTATTTTTCTCTTATTCATCCTTTTGTTAAATAGTTAGTGTCAGTCCGTGACATCATTTGTGGTCTGGAATTGGACCTTTGAGAATGATTCTCTTGTGAGAAGTGTAGGGATCACAAAAGCTGTGTTTATAAGATTTGGTCATAAAACCAAGTTTTTGTTTGTCTCTGATATTAAAATATACGCAATGAACAAAACATTTCACTGCTCCAAAGTCATCAAGAATTAATTACTGCTTTGTTACTGTGTTGTAGTAGGGACTGTAACTAGTTACCATTTGTTACTGTGTCAATTCTTATTTAGGCTTCAAGTTCTGTAACTTTGAATCTTTCCACTGGCCAGTAATGCTGAGTTAAAGGAAAAGTTTTAAGGAAAAGTTTAATTAGAAAAGCAGGGCAATTGAAAAAAATAAAGATGATCTTTTACCAATCTGATGTGAAGCTAAACAAGACTTGCAATGTGTGCATATCTGTCTAGTTTCAAAATGATGAGAAGAGTCTGCACCCTCCCCACACAGTGGGTTCAAGGCCAGCTTGGACTATGTAATGCCTCATCTCCAAAAAGAAATCATTCTCAGCCCACGAGTTCTCATCAGTGAGTGCTCCGGTTCTCATAGACATATCAAGATCGATGTACATAGTTAACTGCGTGTGAATTGTGTGTCTTGTACCTGGAAAACAGGGCTTCCGGGGCACGCTGTTCCATGCAGGGCAGAATTCCTGCTGAACAGTGACTCCAGGCGCCCCCTTGTCTGGGAGATGCTGTACATCCCAGCACCTTTTAGAGATTCCTATTGTAATAGAGACCTGCAGAGAGGATTTGTGTTTCAGAGAGGTGGCAGAGAGTCAAGAAGCCATTGCATTGGTGCGAGCATCACTGCCCATGGGTCTTCTTACGTGCATCCAAAACCCCAATTTTATATTTCCCTAAAACTTGAGTGTGGGGAGCTGAGTGGTTTTCATCAAATTTCCACAAGAGTGATGTTTAAACAAAATTATGCATTTTCTAATTTAAAGGTTTTGTTTTTACGTTTGGTCTTTAGGGTTAGGGTCTCCTATGTAGTCCAGGCTAGCCTTGAAGTAGCAGGGTAGAAAGCCCACACAGCAGTACTGTGCACCAGTAATAAACCTACAGGGAAGAAACTAGGGAAATGATATGATTCTTGGTAGCATCCAAAAACATTAAATCCTGAGGAATTAACCTCAGCAAGGAAGGGGAGACCTCTGTCAGGAGATCTGCCACCCTCGGAGGAGGAGACCAAGAGCAGTGGACGGTGAATAATAAATAGCCTTTTTCCCTGTGGTCTCTAAGCATGAATATTTAGGAAGGCTCACCTTCCCCTCAAGGAGCCGCTGTAATGCCGGACAAGCTAACCATATTAAAATCACTAATTGTCCCAAAGAGGAGGAAGGGAAAAAAAAGTGGGTTGTCATGGTAACCATGGTCCTAGAGAGCAGCTCTGTAGGAAGCAGGAGCTGTCCAAGTTTGTAGATTCCTGGGAAATGCAGAAGGCCCAGTGTTGGAGGCCATGCCAGAGAACAAAATATTGTTCAGAAACAGCAGATTTTTTGAATACAGCACAGGGCATAATTTTCAAAATGCCTGTCTTGCGAGTTTTCCTGGTAGGAAGTTTTCTGACAGATACCCCAAATAATGGTGTTTTATTAGTCTGATTCACTCTGACATTGCTCCCGCTTCCTGGGGATGTGACGGTGCAGTGCCTTCCACTGCGACTGTGTGTTACTAGACCTGAAGGTGTGAGGATTAACCCCGGCCCCCCAAGGTTACGGCGATTCAGATGTTTACTGTGTAATTTTGCCCCAAGACAGTTGGAATCTATCTTGGTGGGACTTGCCCACCATAGCCACCTGCAACCCACCCGACCCGCCCGGTGCTCTGACAGTGGCTTGTTAGTTCTTTATTTTCCTTAGTGCTCAGCATCTTCCTCCCACTCCACACAATCTGCTTTCCACACCATGTGTGTTGCTTATTTATTTCCTCCTTAGAGGAGATGGGTATCTGCGGGGGGTGGTGGCCACACCAGGATCTGACTTTTAGTCTGTTAAGTAAATATCTGTGGGTTGTTTGGCTCTCTCTTCTCTTTTCTTCCCTTCTCTTTTCTTTTTTCTCTTTTAAGACAGGATCTTAGTATGTAGTTCAGGCTGCCTTGGACTCATCAGGCTTACCATAAACTTGCAGTGATCCTCCTGCCTCAGCCTCCTGAGTCCAGAGATCATAGATGTGCTCCTCCATTCCTACTTCTTTGTGGCGTCTTTTTGACCCAATCCATAGTTCTTGCACTTTCTTAAGGTTGTTAGAACAGTTTCATTTCAGGCTTTGGAACACAGCTCAGCGTGTGCGTGCGTGCATGTGTGCGTGCATGTGTGGCACTGAGGCTTAAACCCAGGGCTGCTTCCACGCTAGGTGGGCACTGTTCTGGTTCTGTTACTGTTGGAGGTCTCACTGTGTTGAGCGGGAGGCCTCCTATGGAAGCTCCTCTTGCCCCAGCCTCTTGAATAGCTGAGACTGCGAGGCAGGCGCCACTGCAGCCTGCTACTCGTGTCTCAGGCCCATCCATACCTATGTCAGTGCTGTCGTGTTGCCTCCCACACAGGGTTCAACCTCCAGCCCAGTGAGGAGGCTGGCTCATGGTCACACACACATCTGGGAGTGTTTGCTTGACATAAAAGGTACTGCTCTTCCGCTCGCTGCTCTTGGGGGAAAAGAATTCAACAGAGCTTAGGCGCACACTGCTCTTTATGCAGGAGTTGAATCAAAGTACCATCTTGACTTATTTATTTTGGTGGTACTGGGGATCAAACCTGGGGCTTCACACTGAGCTGCATCCCCAGTCTTTTCTTTTTATTTTGAGACAGCATTTTAAAGGTGCCCAGGCTGAGCTAGAATTTGGAATCTTCTTGCTTCAGCTTCCAAGAGTGCTGGAATTAGAGGTGCACATCGCCAGACATACCATGTTTCCCCAGTGTTTCCACATCAAGAGTTAATTCCTAAGAGCCAGAGCGTGTCAGTAGAGGTGGCAGGGTCTACGCAGGCCTCCCCAAAGGCTCAGTGCTTAGCACACCACCACTACCACCACCTCTGCAGTGCTTGGTTCTGATTTTTCACCGCTTCAAACTTGGGCCCGTCGGCAAACGGGAGTCTTGGGGTGGTGCTGTGAGGTATGCGATTAGCATCAGAACAGGCAGGGGAGGATTGCTCTGTTTTGTTTTTTGTCTTTTCACTATGTAGCCCAGGCTACCTTGAACTCACTATGTAGCCCAGGCTGGTCTCCAACTCAGGGCAGTCCTCCTGTCTCAGCCTCCTGAGTGCTGGGATTACAGCTATGCACTGCCACACTGGTCCAGGGGAGGATTTGAATGGAAAAACTCACTAGTTTATAGCAGCTGTGCAGTCAATAAATGGAGTCTTTTGTTCCCTTGAGAAAAGCAGACTGGAGCTTTAAATGGTGTGTAGATTTTTTTCCTTTACACATATTCATAGGACACAGGCCCGACGAAGTTGGTAAGACCAAAGAAAAAAACCTGAAAACCAGAGAGCTCAGCTCCAGGAGCCTCAGCGCTGTGCACAGCAGCGCTGTGAGTGACCTGTGCCTGGGGGCCCCAGGGAGAGAGGTGCTGTCTGGCTGCGCCCCAGTGCTGCACCAAGTCCCGTGCTGGGCTGTGCAGAGCGCTGTCCTCATGAGGATGAGACCCAGCGGTGTAGCCAGGGGTGTCACTTCCCAGACGCTGCCATCACTGTGTCTGTCTCATTGCCCCCCCCATCTCTACCTATGAAAAGTTATTTTGTGGCATTAACTTAAACCCTGCAGTGTCCTTAGATGACCATGCTCTATTACTTCTATGTGAAACTTCCCAATTATATATAATTTAACCTCTAGATACCCCCATAGGTGGTATTTACAGTGGACAACACCACTGCTTCTGATGCCTCAGAAAACCATGTGTTATAGTCAGGGGTTGTGCAGAGAACAGTTAGAATCAGGACATGGAATTTATGGTGGTCACCCAGACTTAACACAAAGTGCAGGAAATTTGTCCACAACACTAAAGACATAGAACATTCAGCCAAAGGCCTGAATCCCACAGCAATGTCCCATGAGTCCAGATGAAGACCTAGAGCCCATGACAGTGCCCCCCATGAGTCCAACTGAAGGTCTAGAGACCATAAGAAGGACTCACACCAGTCTCTTATGGATCTGTGCTGGGAAGGCCCAAAGGTCAGCAGTAGAAGCTAGAAAGTGTATGCCAGCAGGGTGAAGGAGCGGTTCCAGTAGGTTGAGGGTTCTACCCTGAAGCTGAGAAACCACACTCACAACAAAGACCAGGGCTGTCCTGAAAAGCACCACAGCCATCCTCAGCGACACAGAGGCCCCTAGCTCCTCTGATGATAAGCACAAAGCACAGTCGAGTACATGCCAGGAAGCCAGCGTGACAAGTTCATCCTGGAGATTAAGCAGCACACGTCTTCCCCTCTGGAGCCAGAGAGCAATGCTTGATGTGAGGACCAGAGCTCCTTCAGGAGAACCAGTGGCTCAACACGTAGGAGAACCCACAATGCCTCAACGCCTCCAGCTTCTCCTCCACATCTCTATTTATGCTGGCAGCTTTCCTCAGGTGGAACATCTATGCACAGCACCATGGTGATGCAATTCAGCTGGTGTTAAGTTGATCACCAGTTTTTAATTCATAACACTATGTTTTATGAGTAAGATTAGATTATTAGAATTAAAAGATAAAAATATGACTAGTGAGTCTTATGTCACTTCTTAAATTGCAATTTAATTAGTGTCATTTAGGTACATTAGAATTCCTAATACTACCTTTTTAGCCTCTAAAAGAATGCCAAAGCTAGTTTTATATCATTTGAGTATTATATTTCATTTAATCTTAACTAGAAAGAAACTCCATGGAGTCTCACATTATTAGAAACCGTGTGTGTGTGTGTGTGTGTGTGTGTGTGTGTGTGTGTGTGTGTGTGTGTGGTTTGTGTAATGAGCTATATATTACATTTTGATTAGCAAAGATAACTTACAGTAAGGCAAATAAAGAGTATCACAAATTTTCCTAGCATAAGTGCTGAATAATAAGGAAATCACCATAAGCTGTTTGTTGACTGTTACCTTTAAATATTTTATTGTTCTGTTTTTGAGACAGGGTTTTATGCATAGTTTGATGTGAAACTTACTAGGTACCCTCGGCTGGCCTCCAAATCACAGTGATCTTCCTGCCTCAGCCTCCTGAGTGCAGGGATTGCAGGAGTGTGCAGGTCCAGACTGCAGAACCCTGCCCCTCTGAGTATTTTTAATAGAGAAACTACACACCCCTGAGTTTCTCACAGGTCTCTACTGAGTCCCATGTCAGCTGCCGGTTCTTGTCTCAGTAATGTTGATCAGTAGCTTGGATGAGGACAACTCCTTGCCAGCCTCCTGGCGCCCCCTAAATCTGGCTTGATGGATGTGCGCTTTTTCTTTATTTTCCTATCTGTGTTGGTCCACATCTGCAGTGTGTACTGTTCTTCTTCCCTGTGTGGTGTTGGTGCGTGTACACAACATGCCCATTCCCTTTCCCCCTTATGTTCTTTCTCCATCCTCTCCTCTCATTCACCTTCCCACTGGGGAGAGACCTGTCTCCCTCCTTCCTCTGATTGCTCTTCATTTGTACATATGATGGCTCACAGGAGAGAAACCATGCTATATTTTTCAGCCTGCATGTCCGGTTTATTATACTTCACGTTCTGGCCTCAAGGGGCATCCGTTTCCATGCAGATGGCACAAGTTTTTCTTGATGGCAGAGTAGTGCCCCATTGCATGTGAACACTGCCTTCTCTTTGTCCATCCCTCTGCTGATGGCCTCAGGACTGCTTCCAAGAGTCAGCTCCTGGGAGCTGCACTGCTGTAAGCACCTGTGCCCTGGAGCACTGTGACACGGTGCTGTTTAGCTCTCTAGGAGATAGATACGCAGCCGGGGAATAGCTGGGTTGAATGCAAGTTTCAGTGTTGGCGGGATCTGGTTCTGCATGGGTCTGCACCACCACGCCCACATTGAAGCAGGGTCCACAGATGTCCCCCCATCACTGAATGAGCCAATGTGTGCTGACCCCAGTGTCCTCGGTGACATACCAGGAGATGTTGGTATCACCCACCCCCGACGTGTTGGAGGGGAGGTCAGCAGTGGGCCTTGTGGACCAGTCCAGGAAGGCAGCGGTGAAGTCCAATTCTTGGGCAGTGGCTCCCACTCCAGGACCCAAGTGTTCTTTCTATTCCCAGCCACCCAAGGAGGTGATGCCCTAGCAGAGCACAAAGAATGACCTCAGTACAGTCAGTAATCCCAAGTTACAACCTTGAAACCAAACCACTGTGAGTCTTTGAACCTTCCAGAAACATACTGGGCCTGGCTGGAAAGAGAGGCACTAGCTGCTTAGACCCAGGGACAGTTTTGCTTCCTAACCTCAGGCTAAGGCCTTAGCTCCAGCGGGAAGCAGAAAAGTGGAGGCGGATCCCTTCCCATCACCCAAGATGTCCCATCGCCCTTAGGACAGTCACTGTCTCACAGGTCACTTCCGGCTGAATGCCACCTGGCAGCTCCACAGCTTTTCAAGGGGTCCAGCTGCTCTCTGGCAGTTCTGTGAGCAGAGCTCCTTGTCACCTGTGCTTCCGGGAAGGAGGGTGGCTGCCACAGCAATGTGGTGTTCGTCCAAGCTCGAGAAACTGGTATTACCCTTCTCTGAGGTGGCGTCTCCAGTGTGTGGCTGTGTGTGTAGTCCAGGCTGGCCTTGAAGTCAACATCTCCCTGCCTCAGCCTCCTAGATACAGGCATGTGCCACCACACCCAGCTAGGGAATCTGTGTTCTATTTTTTTTTTTAAGATTATAATTTGTTACTATTAGTGACAGTGATGTGCTTAGAACCAGCTCACAAACAGTCCTAGGGGCACCTTGGAATGTTCAGGAATTTCATGAGATGCAGTTTGGTAGCTTGATAGTAGCCAGGACCCTCCAGAATAAAACTCTTAAGGAATATGTTAGAAGCTGAATGTTCATTTTTAAATTGGAACTAAGTCTTATAACATGAACTGTTAAAACCATGCACAGTACCTCTGGAACCCATGCCCTTCTGGGGTAAACTAAAAGTTTTACCCCTCAAATTGCACCCTAACTGTGACTGTCCAGTGTCCTGGACACTGGCTTGTGTGTAAACATTGCTTCTCCTTCCACAGTGAAAATTCTGTCTTTGTCTAGGAAAGGATCCCATAAGTGCTGTTTTCAGGATCCCATAAGTGCTGTTTTCAATGGTGTTAAATACTTTTTGTACAGCAAATCACTGTGTTTGGTCTTCCAAGGGCAGGCATTTTTTAAAATTTTATTTTAAAGAGAAAACAAGAGACATACAAACAACAAAAAGCCTAAAAAAATAGCATCTGCTAGGAGTTTAACAATGGTTATGTTGCATATTGTTCTCTGCACAAGAGTTGCTTAGATTACCAGATGCAGACATGCAAAATTGATCTACTCGTATGAGCGTTAACTGTTCTTTCCAAAGAACTAATAGAATTAGTAGTTTAGTTATTTTCTGTATATATAAACAAGCTGGCATTTCTGCAAAAGACTCTTAAAGAGTGAGATGCACACAGGGGTAGCACCCTGACTGGCAACGGACCCTGCAGGAGTAATGAATCTCAGTCTCCAAAACTGCAGATCATGACAACTCCCAATGTTTCTGGCATCAGGCACTTACCAGAGCAGATCTGGTTGAATAAACTCTTGCTCTCACCCTAGATTCTGAGAAGCATAAAGAATCTCTTGCCATGGCGAACCTCTTGTTGGCATTGAGTTTCGTGCCCTGTGTGGAGGGCAACTGGGGGTAAACAGTCGGCTTTGGTGTTCAGAGGTGGAGGGGTCTAAACCAGCGTCAGCGGCTGGCTCCAGGGGCAGAGGGCAGCTTGCATGTCGCTGTCCAGCGCTCCGGGGCCGCACAACCAGCCCACATAGGCAACAGGAAGCCAAGGCCAGTGCCGCCCCTAACTTTGAGAAAATTCCTGTATATCATTGCAATCACTTGAACTTGTAAAAAAAATAATAACCCATTTTCACTGATTACCAGAGAAGTCCTTACAAAACAGGCTCTGCTACATGGCAATTATTAATTTCATGTCCACTTGAAAACCATTCTGTATAAATCTGTAGAAGCCACAGCACAAAAGCTTATTTCTACAGCGAGCAAAGCAGAGCATGTTTCATTTTGTTGGTTTTTTTGCCGAGGAGTCAGGTTACAGGGCTCCAGCATTCAGTAGTCTCTCAGTAACCGGGATTTGGGACATGGGGAGGTCAAACACAGTCTGGCCCCCCTTTCCTGTGTCAAATAGCTCTTGGTTTAAATTTTCCAAATCAGATTCATAGAACAGTCACCAACAGCCCCAAGATAAATTTTCTTCACCCCAAATGGAGAAACAGCATTTAATTTCCCTGTGCTTTCTGAAAAAGTGAACCTTTTCACAACCAGTAAATCACTTGGGAGAGAAATCGCTGTCGCAGACAGAATACTTCCCTGGACGCCTTGAAATCCACATGGAAAACGGCAGCTGTGTTTAAAGCACCGCCCTGGAATGAATCAATTCCGTTGGAAGTCACCTTTGCTGCTTCTTGGGTGCTGTTCTTGTGCACCAGCAGTGTTGGAAAGCCTCCTCTGCCCTTGACACTTTAAAAAAATATCCAAAATTAATGTGGAATGGATTGCAAAAGGGAAAAATGTATGAAGCACTGAAAGCGTTTTACACCTAGGAGATTAAGTGGTACATTGGGTATAGTGCGTGCTGTCTGCACGTTTTCTTTGTGTGGGTTATCTCTGTGGACACCTGCATGGGGGTGGAAATTGCTCAATATCTGAACTGGTTTTACAGTTGCCAAAAGAGCTTTTTTAAATTGTATTTTGACCTACTCTCTAGGTTGCTTGTACACTTTAAGTGGTTTTTTTTTTTTTCTTTTGATCATTTTGAGACAGGGTCTTGTTATGCAGTTTGGGCCAACTTTGAGCTCACTTTGTAGCCCAGACTGATCTCAAACTCGCATTGATCCTCCTGCCTCAGCCTCCTGAGTGCTGGGATTATAGGCATGTGCCACCATGCCCAGATGCTTTTAATTTTTGAAAAGCAGTAGTGCCCTGATTTTGAAGGATCATGGGTTGCACACTTGCAGCTTGTTGGCAGTGTTGTGATGACAAGGGAGGTCAGTCTCACCCAGGGCCTGCAGTGGGATAAAATTCAAGCCATACGGAGAATGCAGAACTTCCTAGCACTCAGTTGAAACAAGGAGAAACGAAATTGGTTTAATGGTACATTTTGTTTTAACCCAGTAGTATAATTTTAACATGTGACAAGTGTTTTTGAAAAGCCAAGATAGTTCTGTAGTTTTCACGCCGAGCCTCCCATCCAGTGCTTATCGTCCTGTGGTGCCTCCCATGGGAGCCACATCCCAGGGCCAGGGTCACCCGGCACAGCCCCACAGAGCCCCCCCCACTGGACGGGGGGCAAGTGTCGCTGTGCTGG